>CAUYWD010000229.1:0-48510 GCA_963576735.1 Bedellia somnulentella | reverse complement strand
GCTTAGAATAGCACTACCCGGTTCCAGTGGGTGTACGTAAGAGGCGACTAACGGTATTGGGGCTTTTAACCCTTAGGTGCCTGATTTTTTGTTTTTATGTGAAAAAAAAATATTTGTTAGAAAAATATCTATTAAATACGGGAAAAATAATAAAAAAATCATACATGTATTTTTATATATTTTATTAACTGAAAAAGGTTGTTATCAATTTTGATAAACTATGCATTGGTAACATGAGAAGTTCGCAAATTTACTTAGTATGAAAAACTTGAAAGCAGTTGTTTTTCCTATTGTCACACAGTGATATCTTACACTTGACACACATAACAGAAGTAAGTTTTTTGCAATTAGCATATTTGCATTGATTTCTTTTGGCGCCGTATGATTTTTCATGACCAACTCCGTCTGTACGAACATCTCCAGGAGGTAATTTTTGGGCACCAAGTTTTGGTCTCTTTGGTGTCGTCGTATTTTCTGTTTTGTTCAAACTAGGTCTGCCTCTTTTAGTTTCAGATGCAGCTCCAAATTTGCACAAAGTTTCAGCTAACTCCGTTCTAAAGTCGGCTAGCTTCAATATGTTTTTCGGATTTGTTCCTTTTTTCAGTAACACTTTTTTGTACAAGACCCAGCTATTGATAACTGCCATATCTAACATATGCTGAAACAGCCTGTTTGTCCACTTCTTTGATTTCATCCGTATTCTGTATCTGCCGAAGTAGCTATCCATTGTGTCTACACCTCCCATGTGAGCATTATATTCATGTATGGCTTTGGGGCAGGATATAGACACACTTTGTTTTTGCTTCTTGTCATAGCGATTGATAGAACCCACAGGCTCTGCACCTACATATGTAAATAATAGCAAGACCTGCTTGTTGTCCTTCCAGCTTGTAGCTGCGAAATCAACACCTTCAAAAGAAGTCACGTTCTCTTCGTACGTACCTCTTGGCACAGATGTCTTGAGTACATCTTTCTTTTCTGGTAACTTGCATGTTTTTTCCAATCTGGTCGTCTGGACTGTGCCCAAGCAATAAATGCCTGCCTTGTGTAGGTAATGAAAGAGAGCCAAGTTTGTGTAGTAATTGTCAAAGCAAACAATGTGGTGTACATTCCTAGGTACAGGTCGAAGCAAACGCACCACTGTATTTGACACTGCTCCTAAGTCTGGTTCGTTAGGTAACCTTTTGAGATCATGTGTACCCGAGAAGATTTCAAAAGAATAGGCATAGCCCATGAGACAACAAAGTACGTACAATTTGAAGCCCCATTTATGGGGCTTGTTTGGTAAGTACTGTTTCATGAAATGTGCGATTTTCGTTGCGCACATCTGCTCATCTACTGAAAGGCGATGCTCAAAAGGGACCGTTACAAAGCGCTGGTTCAGGTGGTCTACTACTGTGCGTATTTTGTGTAATTGATCATGCTTAGGATGTTCAGGAGGTAAATGACCATCATTATCATTGAAATGTAGCACTTGGCGAATTTTTTCGAACCTATTGACTGTCATAGTGTCTGCTATTGGATGAAATCTCACATTGTTTGCCCAATAAGACCTTATACTCGGATAATGATATACCGAAGTATAAATCAAAATGCCAATATATTTTCGTAGCTCCAGGACTGTGATGGGATCGGAGAAATTTGGATTTTTTTGTATTGCATATTTGTTTGATTCTGCCACAATCAGTTCCAGTAAACTCTGTTCGAAAAAGTACGAAAAGAACTGGTACGGTGTAGATAAATCCAGGATATGTTGAGGGTATTCGCTTACTCCTTGAAATTCTAAAGCCTGATCAACCATAGCCATATTTTTCTTTTTCCAAACCAAATTCCGCGCAATGGGGTAGTTGATGGAATGTGGCTGGTTTTCTGGCAAATCGTCAAGTATCAGTGGGGGATCTGGGTGTAAGTCATCGTCTGTTTCTGTCCGTTCGTCACCACTATGTCGCCTAAGTTCTTCTTCTTCTTGTTGTGTTTCTTTTTCGAGCTCTGCTCGCAACTCACCTACATTTTCGTAATAACATACATAACATAAACGTTCACGCCGAATATCCCGGAAGGGGTTGGCAGAGGTACTAATACTTCTGAACATCACGTGACTTTGTCACCTGGTGTTCAGAGTACCCACGTTTTGCATGGACAGTGTACTCACGTGATAGGGGGCAGGCCTATCGCCGTTTTCGCGCGATACAGGCTTAGCCTAGTGCGAGGGCAAATGTAAACTTAAATTGTAAATTTGTATTTTTAGTAAATAAAGAAGTTTTTTTTTTTTTTTGTACGAATACACTGTCACATGACTAAGTACAATTCAGCCATGTGGGTTTCCTCACGATGTTTTCCCTCACCGTTAACAACCATGATAAATTAACCACACATATGTCTTTAGAAAAGACAAATTGGTGCAGGCCCCACCCAGGATTTGAACACTAGTCGTTTGCACGATAACCGAGTGTTCTACCCACTGGGCTATCACGGTCCTTCGTAATAGTCTAAACTATCTTCGTCAATATCACTCTCATCCTCTGAAATCTCTCCATTTTCTAGTTGCAACAAGAGTTTCTCGATGCGGTTGCTGTCCATAATTCTTTGATAGGGTTCCCTTTTAGAGACCTGAAAGCATAAATACCCAAACTAAAATAAGCAAACCAAACCCAAAGCCAAGAAAACGGTAAAATTATCTTCAAAAAAGAAAGTGTAGAATGAATCCATAAGAGGAAAAAAATATACCGCGACTGCATAGATTATCATTTTTGATAACTAACTTCAAGCCCGAAAATAGTAAGGATAAATAAAACTCTCAAGCAAAATAAATGAATTCCCAGAAAATAGAGACACTTACCAGCAGGAAAAGGCTTTTTTACGGCGTAAATTCACTTTATTTTGATAAGATTTAGTCGGATGAAAAATTCTCATAGTCGACTTTGCAGACAAAAAAGCGCGCGGAACACAATTGTCAAATTATGAACCAATCAAATGCAAGTAATGGACTGAACCAATCACAGACAAGTAAATGACAGATCAGGTAGCGTTCAGAAATATACGTTTCAGGTAAACAGCATTCGTTCAGAACTTATGAGTGTGGAAAGTTGTGTTATCAATTTTGATAAACTATGCACTTAAGGGACTTTTGGGCGATGCGGTTGGAGACCCATCACGAACAACCCCCACTCCACCATCCCTTCCCCCCCCCAACTTTCCAAAAGCGGCTGAGGAACTCCCAATTCCCAAGCTCTGGCTTCCCCATCTAGGGATTCACAGCCGAGAGTATATGCATGTATGTATGTGTGATTCATATTTCTAGCAAAAAATAAAAACTTCTAATTATAATTCGGCATTTGCTGTATTTTAGTCCGCATATCTTCGAGGAGTAGAACGATCATCTCTTGCCTCGTTTCATGGTCCTTCTTAAGGAGTTCTTCCATCCTTCTTGTAGTATTGTCATTCATAACTTCTATAGTAACGGCGACTTTTTCCATGATTGTGTACGCATTAATATTATGCATACATTCATTGCCGGCATTACGTGAAGTCACTTCTGTCTCAATCCGCTTATTGACTAAAGCTAATTCTAGTTCAATTTTTAGCCACAGTTTGGGACATTAGCTACTCCGCCCAATTATGCTATTGTAAGAGTTTTGATACTATATAGACGTAAGGTCCAGGATTTTTTATTGGGATGAGATTTTAATTGATTAGTTAGAGTTATTTTCCTGATGTTTTTATCGTATCGAGCGGTGTGTGTCGAAAGAGTAACCGTGAGAGTTCTAACTGCTACAACGGAGTTCCATGAATGTTCCCCGTTGTCAAAGCTACCGCCATTGCAGCCGCCATTAGATGTGACCGTGCCAGCGAGAACAACTCTACGAGTGAGACTAATATTATTGCTCTTGAAACTAGAATAAACCTTGCCAAAAAGATTAACCCACTTGTTACTACCGTCGTTTTAAAACAACAGCATGAATAAAAAAATCTACATCGAAATGTGGGTAGTTTTAATGAAATTTTATAATGTGATTGCTTTCGTCAGTGCAGCATCTAACCGAGGAAAAATACAGTTTACATCAAGATATTACGTGTTTTTTTGTATAAATATCTATAAAATACGAAAAATAATCATGTCTTTTCAAGGGTAAGTACAATATCATTTGAATATATTATTGGCCTGAAGTTACATTTAACTTGTTGTTATAACGTAGTTTTATCTATGCAGGAAAATAATATGCCTTACAATTAACATTTTGGTACCTTTTTTGTCGAGAAAAGTAGGTGTTGTTTATAAACGACGATCGTAAAATGAACTACCTTACCTACTTATGCAGTGAAGATGAGGACGGTGCATAGAAATACATTCTTCCTACTTGAAACCTTTTGTGTTACCTACGCTTTTATTGTTTTATCTGTGTTTTTGAAGTAGGAATTTCTTATTATTACAGATCCTGTTTCCACTCTTTGAAGCTTCATGAAATCGTTGAAGAATTGGAGAAGGAAGATGACGGTCCTTTGCCAGATTCCATCGTAATACTTCCTTCAGATAATTGTAACGGTAATGTGACCTTATAATAGTGATGATGAAGACGACATTCCGATATCGCAGTTGGTAAAGCGTCAACGTGTGGATGATGCGCCCACCGCCTCTTCTACGGACGCTCAAGATACCTTACCAATACCTACGCAAGGTAAGAGTGGTGGCATCATGCGAGTGCAAAAAAATAAGGCGTATTCCTTGATCGCAAGACGACGCAGTGTGGTGACTGTTGCTTCCAATTCTCAAAAAGTATTGTCTCCGTCAAAAGTCAAACGTTTTTCTCAAAAAGAAAAGAAATTCATCGATGTGGATCAGCCGGCCCTAATAAAGTCCTATAATGAAAATATGGGGGGTGTAGACAGGTCTGATCAAAATATTGGGCTCTATAGGACTTCAACTAGGAGCAAGAAATGGTATTTTTGTTTATTTTCTTACTGTATCGATATGGCACTGCACAATGCCTGGCAGCTGTATAAAAACGACGGTGGTGAATACGATCATCTTAAGTTCAGAAGAAGTGTGTCATGTGGTTTACTGGAGACATACAGAAAAACAGATCATCGTATGCCAGGTCGGGCTTCCGGTAGTTTACATGAATCTTCACGATATGATAACATAGGAAATATCGTAACATATCGCCCTAAACAACTGCGTTGTGGATATTGTCACAAACATGCCAATTTTTTTTGCGTAAAATGTAACGTCACGTAGCACCCCAGAGATTGTTTTGCAGCCTATCATAAGCAATGTTAAAAGCGTACCTACATATATATGCATTATTCAATAAAAGAAGTACCTATTTTGAAATATATTTTGTTTCAATCAACTCACCATGAACCCTTGCAATAGTAGTACATATTACTACCGTAGTTTTAAAACAACACCATTTTCCGGCTTTCCCAGTAAATTCTGTTTTTTTTTAGTATTTTTTTCTTAATCGTAGGCCATTAAACTGCCCCCAAACCAAAAATCAACATACAAACTTAACTTTTTTTGTTTCCGTAACAAGTGGGTTAAGAGAACCGTGTGAATGTAGGTCTTTTCACGCATCGGTTGATACGTGATGAACGTTGGAAGTTACTACACCTCCCTCAACTATCGAGTTGTGAGAGTGCATTCCACAATTATATACAATGTAATTAGTAATGATGAGACACGAACGAACTGGTACATGATAGGTTTCTCGTATCTGTAGCAACTGAACATTAGTGGTATGAGTTATAAGCTCGGATTCCTCGGTTTGGCAGTCTTTCACTTTTAAAAGCGAAAGATAGGTGAAATTCAAATTGAGAATACATTGCAACTTACGAATCATGTTGGAGGCGAATAATGCGTTTTTTACGTTAGTTGACTTGTATTCTTTCATAACTCTTTCTACTGATTTCACCGATATTCCCAAAATGTGAGCAGTTTTGATGAAACAGTCTGTTTAGGTAGCATATTCTAATCCTGGTGTTAAAGTTGATAGCAACAAATCAAATACATATTTGTAGACGTTGCGAATCCTTTCTTTTTCAGTCAAATACTCACAGCTATAGATTCCAAGTAGGGGAAGCTAGAGCTTCGGAATAAGAAATTATTACTCTTACGAAATTATTGATATAATTTACTTACATTTTTCATTGACGCACTTTACAATGTCAAGTTACATTTAATACATTCACATTGAAAGCAAAATGACGACTAACAAATAAAAAGATAACCCTTTTCTTGGGGTCAACTAGTTGAAAGTAGGAAATAATTCCTGGAATTAGCTGCAAAACGGTCGGTGATTGGTTTTTGGACAATTGCACCATTTCGCAGGTAAAAATTCGTCATACGTATAGGGCCTGTATCGGTTTCTTTTTCGTTATAGCCTAGGCTATTGAGAAATAAAAGATTTGCATGATGTACATACAATTAATAGAAATAGATATGTTTATGTATAAAATTACTAAGATTTTGAACATGAATAATGTGAAACAGATCGTATCGATGTCATCGCTGTTGCCAACTGTACGAAAATTATGTTTTTAACCAGTAGGTGGATCAGACCGGAATACAAAATAATTTAAAATATGTGATCCCCCTTAAGCGTTGTAATAAGGAGGATCAGACCGGAATAAAAAATTAAATAAAATAATGGTGATCCCCCTGGTGGATCAGAACAAGGGGGATCAGACCGGAATAACTCATCAATAACTATTACTACAAAATTATTCAAATCATTTGAAATAAGTTCATGTGTTAAACACGAAACCATCTCAACATAAATAAGTAGACAATTACAATAATAAAGTAATGAATAGACGAATACAAAGGATGATTGACACATAATAAAACTTGGGTCGCACCTATCGTTCACAGGTAGACGTAACATTTCAAGCGGAATTAACGGTTTAGCTGTAGCGCTAAGGCTCAAATTAGAGTGCAGAGATTGACTTATCGGTTTCAAAAGAGATAAGGGGCATTGTGTTCGACAGTTGACAGCGATTCTCAAACCAGATGAATAAGAATAACATTTAAGTTGGGTCATAAAGGCTATAATATTAGAGATATAATAGTAATTAAAAATCGTTATTTTATAATAAATACCAGCAATTCTACAAGCGAGCGAGTACTTGGGCATTTTCCAAAAAAGTTGTCGGTAGCGTAATAGGAATTCCGATTAATTCAATGTTATAAAACATATGTAATTGCTTCGAAAATTATGAATTAAACTATGAAATTTAATAAATTAGTACATTAAATGAAATTAATAAAAGAAATAAGGGTAAAATTAGATTTGTAATTGTAGTTCTACCTAATTGAATTCCTTTACGCTACCACACTCAACTGGCTATATGTATGTATAAAAACATAAAAAATAACTCAGACATTTTTATTTTAGATTGTTAAAATGTTAAATATGCTTTATGAAATAAAATACATAAGCTTATATTAGTGTATTTATTAAAAAATCGACAAACAAATTCCACAACGCTACTTTTGGATACTTTGAACTACAAATTAAACCTTTTGGCGCGACAAATGTTTTATGGTACAGTCTAAATCTTATGAAAATGTACAACTTGGTTTATTTTATAAAAGCTTTATAAAAAAGAAAACAACAATATTATCAAAACAATTCAAACTAAAGAATTTTAATAACTAGGATACAGGACAGGTAGCGTAAGTGGAATGTAAAATGACGTACTGGAACTGTAAGGCAACGTTTAACATTGGCTACGAGTTTAAACATAATAGTTTACTGTTTCAAGTGGAAAATTATCCAGCATGTAAAGAAAAAATAAGGCTTAAATACTAAATATATAATTAATGAACCGAAGTCTTATGACACTTTTTGGTAAATCAGTTTTGGCAATTTTTTTATTACATACTATTATTTTTTGGCGCAATCACATAAATTATAAAAAATCACAATATAGTTTGTTACATGTGACAGATATCATCCCAACTGTTTTCCACATTGATATACCTACTACGCTGTACTTGAGTAACTAACAGGATACAAATTACCTACACCTGACACGCGTAGCAAGCTATATTAACAAACTAGTTATAATTGACAAGTCAACATAAAATAATACGTTATGAATTATATCTAGGTATTTAATAATAAGACAAAATACTTGAAAACTACTTTACCAGCATAAAAAAAACAATAAGTGGAGGCAAGTAAAATAATTATCCTCCTTAATTAGCTTCTAAGCAAATTGGACATAAATAGTCAAAGAAAGTAGTTCCACTACAGGAGTAGCATACCCAATTATTGCAACACATACATTTAACCATCAAGTATACAGCAAAAGGTTGACGCTTTTTACAAATGTGGCGACCGCTAGACGGCGAACTCACTCGCATACTAGCAGCGTTATAAAAAATCGTACATCGCGGTATCGAAATGTTTCTCTAGCTAAACATAAATACAAATTCTAAGTTGGTACACAGCAGGGTGTACTGGCCAGTATATGTTTGCTGTTCCCACAGTGGTGACCCCGACAACAACATGACGAATCTTTCTACTACACTTCTCAATCTACCCACAACTTCTACTCCTCGCTTACCTTACCAAACTACTCGACTCATCCTACCGAGCATCTACTGGCACGCTACTCTGCCTCACTGCTCACACGAAACTCTACTACTAGACGGCGAACTCGCTCGCACACTAGTCCCCTCTACTATTGGTAACAGGTACCTCCTAGCTCTTCGATATCGTCTATCGACTAGGAGGGGAGTAATGTGGCGACCGCTAGACGGCAAACTCACTCGCATACTAGCAGCGTCATAAAAAATCGTACATCGCGGTATCGAAATGTTTCTCTAGCTAAACATAAATACAAATTCTAAGTTGGTACACAGCAGGGTGTACTGGCCAGGGAACAGCAAACATATACTGGCCAGTACACCCTGCTGTGTACCAACTTAGAATTTGTATTTATGTTTAGCTAGAGAAACATTTCGATACCGCGATGTACGATTTTTTATGACGCTGCTAGTATGCGAGTGAGTTCGCCGTCTAGCGGTCGCCACACAAACATAGCATGGAAACGTCCTCCCTAAAGATTTCTTTTTCACTAATATTGGTTTCTTGGGGGTTATTTTTGATATTTTTTTAGGAGGCTGATTTTCTTGCATACTGTCAAGAATTTGTTTTTTTGATGATATGCAATTGATTTCAGAAAAGGAGGTAGAAGTGTGTGGTTCATTTTTAATGTTTGCCAAAAGAGTAGTATCTAAGAGTACCTTAGGATTGTCTTTTACATTATCAACTATTTGTTCTGCTGAAATAAATTCAGCAGTTTCACGAGCATCACTTAAAAAGACGTCTGATAAAATATTTTCGTCATTGTCAATTTGAATCATTTCAACATCTTGCTCGAATATTGCCGGAATAACAGCCATATTTTTAGGAGAGGAACAGTCTAATTTAGGGATGGTCGATACATGAGGTTCTAAGTTAAATATGGTGTCAGTTTCACAATTATCAAATTTTGGATAGTTAAGAACAGAAACTTCTAAAATATCTTTTGATGTAGATGGAATCATAATTGCATCATCAGTTACTTGTTTTGGGTTATTTGTTAGCTTGAATACAGAACATTCTTTAGAAACTATTTTTTTGCTGAAATAGTGTATTTTAGGACTATGACAAGAACACAAACCACGATTATCTCCGCAGAAGCAGCTCAACTGCCGATATACAATTGTGTTGAATTCAGTACATGCATCATACACTTGCATAGTCCCCGGAACAGATTGAATACCTTCAGGAATCAGTTTCAATATATTTTGAATATCCAGATCAGGTATATAAACACTTTTAACGGTTTTCATATATTTTTGTAAAATAAGAAAAGCGTCTCTGCCATTTGTGATGTCCTGGCCAAATGAGATTCTTTTATCTAGTTGTCGCTTTACAGCGCCACCAATACCATCTGCTATACTTTTTCCATGGCCCGACTCAGAGAAAGACCATGTCGTGTATGATAATTTTAATTTCAAAGTAAACAGACTCAACAGATAAAAAATCTTTTTTTGACGATATTGAGAAGACTGAGACTTGATCTGAAAAAAAGTGAATAATTTTTGTACCTGCATTGAATTCCTTTGCGAGTTTTATGATAGGAATTAAATGTGCCCAGATGGCACCAGGCTCATGGCAATTGTTGTCAGCTATAGTCACAAAGGACTGAGACATTTCTTTCCAAAATATAATACCACAATGTAAGGTAATAGCATTCTTGGAGGCACCGAAGTGCATTGATTGTACCTCTTCACTATATTTACATTCGAAATTCTCGGAAAAGTCACATAAAATTACTATCTCATCATCTCTCATATTTTTGATACATTCTCGGTATTGTTTTGTTTGCTCTTTCCAGTTATAAAAATGAGTTTTAAATTTAGGTAACTCTTTCTGGAATTCTGTGATGATTTTACTCACAGATCCTTTTTCTTGTTGTTTTATAGTCTTTTTTGTGGTTATTTTTTTACCAGATTTTTCATATTCATGATTGACTCTGGTCCATTTATACCAAGTTATTTCAGAATCTAGATGTTCATCATGAGCAATATTAGGATAAGAACAACTTGCACATTTATTATACATACATTTATAGTGTGTAGTGTCACATGCAGTAGCATCCAAAAGTTCTTTTATGTTTTTGTGTTTTAGTATACCTTTCAACTTAAGGGCATTAAATATATATTCAAAATTACTGTGCTTGATGCACAAGCATGTGTCTCTGCAGTTTATATTTGGTGCTAGTATATAATAAGGTTTCTATCTAAAAAAAGTAGTGAAGCCGCAAGAACCCCCCTCTTTTTTATAAATTTCATACAAATTTTTCAGGGTGTCAACTAGATATCTTATTTGAAATTTTCGTTTCCCTTGGGTCCTGGTTTCTTTTTTTCCTGCTGTAACTCTACTAATGTCTTCTCTCAAGTAAAAAATCACTATGTCTTCTTGATTTTTATTTATTAGTTGTTTCTGTTTTGATTGTATTCTTACTCTTCCTTTCAGCCCTAAAATCTTCTTATCTGGTAATTTGTGTGAAATTTCTGCCTGCTTTATTACAATTCTTTTCAAAAAATGTTTTTCTTTAATTTTAGAGCAGTTACTATACGTATTACGAAGTGATATTTCCATCGTTTCTTGACGTGCTTTCAATATGTCATTTTCAGTTTTCAATGAATAAATTTCAGTTTCATGCTTTTTCTTCATTCTGTATATTGTTTTTCTTAAACTTTCCATTTTTGTTTTTGACAGACGCACTGCATTTAATGTTTTATTGTAGTTATTTAACAATTTTTTATATTTAATTTTTAGGGAGCGATTAGTTTTGTTTGGAGTCGGATTCTGTTGCAAGTTTGGCGGATTAGGTAGTGGATTTGACTGTTTTTTTTTTCTTCTGGTTTTGTTTCTGTTGCCTCCAAAGTTTCCTTTTTTCCTCTTTTTCTTTCTCGGTGAGATCTTTGATCTTCTTTTGATGTTTTTTCTGCCGATCTAGTTCTTTCTGCTTAAAAGTTTCATATTTTTCTGGGTCGTTTTTAATTTTTTCTCGGTAACGTTTTGATTTTTCACTAGCAGATAGCGGCATTTTGTACCTTTAACCAAAAATTCCATTATTAGCCTCCGACAAGTCCGACAACAAAGTGTAGTTGTGTGCCGTAGCCTCATAACTTTTTTTTATAATATCATTATCATTAACAACACAAACCAGAACCTCAGCCAAAAGACAGTAATAATAAGATCAGACTCATCCATTATAATGTATTTGAAAATTTTGAAAAACATATGACCCGGGATACAAAAATATCCAGATACCGATAATATTGTAAAAAAAATTGCCTGTAGAACATCATATATGAAATCTCATAAAAAGTAAAATTACATGAACTAAAGCGTAGCTTAAAAAACAAGACAACTTTTTTAAAGCAGAAATTAAGATATAAAATAAATCCTTTTTGCTACTTGTGAAAGTACCTTTATGATTCCATTACACTACTTTTTAGTTCCATTCACGCTACTTGGACGCGACAGTAGCGTAATGGTGGTAGCGTATTTACACCAACAACACTTTAAGGTTAAATAACCAGTTAACTATAAACCTTTCTTTCAAATTTTATTCGAGTATCCATGTCAACGATTAATAATACATCAAACAAAATAAAATCATGAGTAAATAACAATATTTACCTGTATTAAAACAGTATCGTTTGTGGAACTTTTTTTTCACCTTCTCAAAGCGTTCACCTTGTAATACTTCGTTTGACAAACTGCTGTCCAATTAGAAACAAAATGGCGCCTAATATAGACTTAATAATGTTGCCAGGCTCCAGCACAGTTGTGAAATTGGTAGTATTGTCGACGAAAGTCGTGTAAAATACGGTGTCGTATGCGGAAATTCCACTACACTCTATTTTGCGGGACAGCAGAAATTACGTTTCATTCGTTTCCGGTTATTTTGAGGCAAAGTCCTATACTGTTTTCGAGATGAAAATAAATCACAAAAGTTGCTGAAAGCCGTGTTACCTGTTTTTTTGAACCTGATCCTGTTATACGGAAACTGGAACTAACCTATCAAGCTGTTAATCCTGCTTTATCCATAGAAATCATCAAGAAAACTGCGAAAAGGTATTTCGATTGAAGTCAGTTATTTTTCAAATCTTCAAACGTTGTTTATACTTTTTTAAATAACAAAGAAAATATAAAGGAAATACGTTATAATTGTAAGGTAAACAATAAAATAAATAAATGCAATAGAAATGTCAAAATCACAGATTACTAACTGAATCACAGATCAGAACCAGGAAATAAATAATTCTTCACAGAGTTAACTGTGTGGTCACAGTAAAAAAACCCTAAAAGCACTTTTACATCATAAATCAACTGCTCATTTTTATACCAACAACATGTCTACAAAACGTACCCCCCCACCAAAAAAGGTGACTTCAGAGTCAGATCTTGTAGATTCTAGGCAGATTGATATTAATAACCTTGACTGCCAGATACCAGCAACTAATAGTAGCAATAGATCTAAAAGAAAAAGAGAATTTAACGAGGAAGAGTTGATAGATAATATTAAGAGTCTTTTCAATGATTTCGCTCAACAGCAAAACACAAAACTTGTTGAAAGATTTGATACATTACAATCTTCCATAGATAGCATTAAGTCACAAAATACAGAATTATCAGTTGCCATGAAATTCCTCTCGGAAAAATACGACGATGTACAGAAGGAGATCTCAAGTCTTAAACAAGATCGAAAAGAACACCTGTATCAAATAAAAACACTTGAAGGCCGCCTTGAACAACTAGAAAGTGCCAACTGTGCGCCAAAACTTGAAATACGTAATATTCCAAAATTACCAAATGAAAATAAGGAAGCACTTCTAAAAATCGTACAGGATTTAGGCAACGTTACTCATTGCCCCCTAGCAACAACCGACATAAAGGATGTAAATAGGGGATATGCTAAAAATAGTACCAATAAACCCATTTTAGTTGAATTTTCTTCAATTATTACATCAGAAAATTTGTCAAAAGCCGTGAAACACTTTAACAAGACTGAAAAAAAACTCGACTCCTCCCTGCTGAAACTAGAAGGCCCACCAATCCCTATTTATGTGTCTGAGTGTTTAACTGCTAGAAATAAAAGATTATACTACCTTGCCAGAGATTTTGCCAAAAAATACAGTGTCATTTGATCGTTTCTTGGCAAGAGCTATGTCAACTTTTTTAGATGAAATTTAAAAAGTTTTCAAAAACATGTCTATACAAACAATTGTATTGCAAATATAATAATTTTTCCTGTATTGTCTGGGTTTTTTCTTGCCGGACTTGGTTTTGGTTAAGGTTATGTATGCTCGAACTTTTTACGATTCTTTGGCATTATTTAAATTTTACAATAGCTGAGCTTTGTATGACCCCAATGTTATAAAATTATGAAACTCTTGTTTCCGTTTTTCTTTTGAAATAAGTGAAAAACATTTCCGGTTGCTGTTGCACGAATAATCGTGGAATATTTTCGGTCCTACAAGTTTATTATTGACACAATATGGTAGGTTCATGTATTTTCTACTCTTCTTTTCAGCAATAGAATGTTCTGCGTGTGTTCTTTTGCGTCCACGTTTAGGACGGCTTATAGTTCCCGGAGCGTCATTGCTTTCTAGAACGGGAGTCACAGTGTCAGTTTCAGGATTCAGAGTTTCCAGTGCGCCATCGTTTCTTGACACGAGACGGACAGTGTCAGCTTCAATATTAGTGCCTTCACATACTGAAATTATTTCAACAACTGTTTCATCGTTGAAAATTGAGTTTGTGATGATGACAGGGCTCTTTTGTCGCACTTCTGGGGTTCTATCAGCTCTACTCGGGTTGTCATGCACCATAGCAGAATGAGTTTGAATTAAACACTGTTTTGCTGTTTCTTCCTCCGATTCATTAATCTTATTGAGATTAAGACGAAGTTTTTTTAAAGAAACAAGAAATTTTTCAATAAGACACTGAAATAACATATAGGTAGGTACCATTAATGTGTACTTCAACTTTATTGTTAAAATCCATAAAAATGGGAAATATTTCGTTTAATATTAACCACTAAACCTCTAAGTCATTTAAGTTAAAAAAGTAATTGGTATAGATCATCAAATTGTATTCCGTAAAAACAATTCAGCCTACCTGAGTCGATTTAGATAATTTTAATAATGTAATCTCTTAGAGTAAAACTGTTTCTCTGAAATGTCCCATGTATTTTGAGTCGTTTCTGATAACAGAAATTTGGCTTGTCTCAGTAAGTTCTTGGTTACACAGAAACGAGCCAATCTGTCTGAGTCTTTTCAGTGATTTGTTTAAATCTTTTTGCCGATCAAAAATATTTCTCAAAAAGGATCCAAACTGTTTGAGTCATTTCTGGGTTTTTAATATAGACGACGATTTTGTTAAATGTATTACTCAGAAACATTTCAAGTGATCTGGGTCTATTTAGCGAATACTTTTTATGTGCCCTTCATACTGAGGGTTGAGTCGGGGTATCAAAAAAACCAGTTTCTGTGTACATTTTGAAAATAGGGTTTTCACTATATGATAGATTCGACCCTCCTAAGTACGATGACATACTTAACTCAATTTCGCCAAAAGTGTGGGTTGAGTCCTTTCTGTGTAACTAGGTCCAATTGATCTTGCAGCGATTCTATTGGACAGCCAAATTGATTGTACGTCACATTTACTGCCGTGATCATTCACATTCAATCGGTTGTAGAAGGAAGATGTAGACTGTAAAGGAGATCAAGTGTATTGTTGGAAAATAAAATAATAAGTACAGTTGCAGCTGAGTTTTATTATAATTCAGAAGTGCGATAAACGTAAGTACCCACAATTAATTTTACTGTATACCATGTATGTTACTGGTTCTTGAAATGGAAAAAGAAAATAATTCAGAAAGATTTTATTACCACGTGTTACATTTAGAAAAGTCCTAGTCATATGAGTTCGTATCCTAGCATAACGGGTTAAAAGTTAAAATGCTAAAAGAAAAATGTATAAATTTTCTTTAGTAACGTTTCGTGTGGTGTGTTGTGTTGTGTAGTAAGAATAACCTAGCTAGACCTGCCATCAAGATAAGATATTTAACGAAAATAGTCACTGTCGTTTGCTGTAGAATAAATATCTTTTTATTAAGATTAGAAAATTCACATAACCAATGTGTATTGATATATTTTCCTAGAACCAGGTCCTCCGCTATTTTATTTAAGTTTCTGTTATATTTTTCTATCCTTTTCCACTTGACTTATATTATAAAGAAACTCCAATTCTTGAACACTGACTTTATTTCCACTTGGTCATATAAAATATATTACAACTAACAATTAACTATTTTTACTATAATTACGGGCAGTAACTTTGACTAAACGTCTTTACTTCACTCCTGCTAACGATAGAATGAATAAAAATAATGTCCCGCCTCAAAAGCCGACCTCGTCCCCACCCATTACTTGACAAACCGAAAACAGTCTCTTCAACCGGAAGTTGAGGTGAAACACTTTACAAAACTGGTTGCTTTAAACGGAAGTTGAGGTGAAACACTTTACAAAACTGATTAACAAAAGGTACTCATACTAAAAATCAACATGAATTAATAATATATGTTTTTCAAAGAAATCTATCAATATATCTTAACAAGAATCATTACATTCGGCCATCCTACAGAGTGCTGCCTCCTGGCGCACGCAAAAACAAAATACAAAAGAAATCATTACATTCAATTCATCTTAGCATTAGCACAAATATTAATTACTATATTCTTACATACATATACAACTTGTCAATTAAATTTGAAACATTTCCGTCTATTTAAAAACAGGAAACCATTGAAACCATTTTCTTGTCATGATTGCGGATACAACAAAATATGTTACATAAATTATAATAGTGACTGTCACAATCTACTCTTTCGAGTGTACGACATTAGTACATAGTTTAACTACGTCATTTTATTGAAATTCATAGAAATGTCATCATGCAGTATTGTTAATTAATTAATAAAATTAATGTTCATAACTCTAAATGTACTATTCATAAATTGAAGTCAGTGAAAAATATACACATAAAATAAAATATAACCCTATGTCACAGAGATATCATCATCATTTTAAGTTGACTACATAAAAAAAAAATATAATACCTTTCAATCAATTTAAACATATCAAAACGAAAACTGAATTATAATAGAACATAAAAACATGTTAACATTAAAATTAAATATTATTCTTCGTCATTTCAAAAGTCCTTAACACTATAGAAACATTTTTCCATTAGCCATTCAAATATTTTTCTTTTAAATAATATTATAGGAAAATTCTTAAAGTAATCAGGTATTTTATTATAAATTCTGCACGACATATTTAGTATACTTTTCCTATTTAAAGCCTGTCTCAGATCTGGCATTGCTAATTTGTCTTTAAATTTTATATTAAGTCTATCACTCCTTGTTAGTGGCATATTCTTAAAAAGTGATTTATTACTCTTTACAAAAACACACACTTCATATATGTAAATGCAAGCTAGTGGCAGAATTTTTAATAATTTGAAAAGGCCTTAAACACCGATTCGAAAAATTTATATCATAAATGATTTTACACAATATCGACCTATATCCAAACGTAACATTTTTGCAAAAATATTTGAACAGATTGTCTCCCAGCTAATTATGAATGCTTTACATAAATCATATCTCTCCCTCTCAACATGGATTTTCTAAGGGGCGTTCGGTCGAATCACTATTCACTATGCTATCCTTCACTAACTACCTCATAGATGCCATGGATAAAGGGCGACAAGTTAATGTTATGTACACCGACTTTTCTAAAGCGTGTGATAAGATACATTATTTCATGGCCATAAAATTATTAAATATAGGAATACATGGGGATGTGCTTCGATGGATCATTTCTTATTTGAAGAACCGTTCACAAGCATTGTAATAACATTTACAAGAAAACATAGCTTTATTGAACACGAGTACAGTTTGAATGGTATATATAAATCAAAAGAGTAACATCAATACGTGACTTGGTAATCGTAATGGATTCTAAAATGTCTTTTATTTGTCATATCGATTATATAGTAAAAAAAAAACATTTAAATAACTTGGGTTTATTTTGCGTAGATATATCAAAACCTTTCAAAAACTTAATTTAATGTTTTTTGACATGAATTCCTCATGTGGGGATTATTACTCATAAATAAAAGATGTTATTAAAGGAAAGAAAAATTTCGACACTGGCGGCTTTAATAACATCTTTTACTTTCAAAAACTTACATTATTTTATTATTATTTTTTTACTTTAGTTATGTGCGCTCAATATTGGACTTTGCTAGTATTATCTGGAGTCTCTTTTACGCCTGTCATACTTCACGAATAGAAAGAGTTCAGAAAAAGTTTATAAAAACATTGGAATATTGGTATAATTACTACGGTTATTATCTCTATTCCCGCTCAAATCATAAACTAACCCCTCTTCCAGATAGACGTACGCAATTTGACTTGAGTTTCCTGTTTAAATTATTCAATAGTAAAGTTGACTCTCCAGAACTTTAGAAAAATATTATTTAGGATACCTAGACAGTAGATATGGCTTGCAATAAACAGTTATTTGTCCCTCCGCATCATAAAACTATATGTACTATACTTGCAACAATTTTTATTTTTGGTGAATTGTGAACTTGTATAACTCAGAATTTTATGAAATTGATCTGTTTTGTAACAGTTTAAACTCTTGTCACAAAATTAAGATATTCGCTTTTGACTTCATTTCATTCATCTCTTTTTTTTTGTTCATAGATATTATTCCAATTTCCTATTTAGGTTAATTGTATAATTGTTGAGCCTGTCTAAAAATAAAATAAAAATTACTGATGTATCTACCTGCCGCATACGAAATTGTTTAAAATTAATTTATGAAGCTGTAGGTCTAATTGTTTCTTATATAAATGTGCACATTTAAAATGTTTACGACTATTTGTTTCATAAATAAATGAAAATAAAATAAAAATATATCTTAACTAATTAACTTACGTTTGCTCCCGAGTTAACTGTCAGTATATCGTCTGCTTACTGGTAAAATGTAGTAAATACATATTTTGTTAAACGGAGATATAGGGTTTTCAAAGTTTAAGTATTTTTTTTATTAACATCTAAACAAGATTTTGCAGAAATTTATTTAATAAATTATTGGAAATTTAACGTTCTTATTTGCGGTAGCATATTAGAGGCCATTTCTTATAAATATTGTGGAAAAAAAATAAAATTTTTAGCATGGATTTGCACTTATCATATTTGACCTGTAATTGAGAAATGACCTGTAATTAACAGTCCTATCATTTATTGCGTTTTTACAGTAGAAAGAGCATCAAAAATTACATATAAATGCATTATTAACTATTTTTTTGTAAAAACGCATTTACTACATTTTAATGTACTTCTTACTTATTTTAATGATAATTATTTTAGTTTAAAAAACATTAAATTAAGAATCATACCACGAAAGTGATTTAAAAATCTTCGTTGGTTAATCCCGATTATTATATATAATGTCTACAAACCGCGAGTGTTTAAAAAAAAGTGTATTATATTAACAAGTTTTACTATGAACAATTTACAATCAGATAATTTTATATAGGATTAAGTTAATGTATATTTAATACATAATGTAATTATTCAACTTGTTAAATAGATACCAAACAAGGTATGGCAGGGGTATTATATCAGTCATTGTCACTGTCACTGCAAGTATCTGAACTACTAGGATCGCTATTCTGAACTTCTAAGGCTTTTATACACACGGTCTAATTCTACCCAAGGCAATTGACAGAACCGTAATGCCTCTTTTTTATGTTTTTATTATTTCCGTATTACCTCTTTAAGCAAAAACCTGGACCGTCAGTAACCCTTTAACGATCGTTCTCGAGAACTTTCAAAATCTTAGAATGACCAATAAATTTTGAAAGGAGTTTGGTACTCTTCGCGTCATTGACAAAATTATTTCGCACAATCATCACTAAGTCGCCAACCTTGTACTGAGTAGCAGGAGACCAATTAGAATTATATCTAACCAAGCAGAAGGTTGATTCTTTTCTATAATATATCTTATTTCTTGTCAAATACTTTCAAGGCTGACTATGATAAAATAAATTTAGAATTAAGTACAATAGATTGGGATACCTTACTCTCCTTGAAAGTTTTCATAGTATGGTGAATTTACTTAATGATACTTTACATTCAGTCATGATGAATTTGTTCCTAAACGGAGCAGAAAGATGTCAAAGTATCCTCCTGGTATAGTTTACACATGGTTTACACTGATTCGGGTTCTCACTGAGTAAACAAGATTCGAAGTAGATGTTATAAATATAAAATCCTACAGATAAACTTGAATACGATATTATACGTAATAGATGCCACAAACTTATGGATAAGTGCTATAGAGATTATAAAAATATACTTGAATCATAAATCAAAACTCATTCAAATTCCTTTTAGATATTTTTTAAAGACGTAAAGGTTCTTTAGCAATTTCAGCCGAGATGCATCTTAATAATGAAACTGGATCTAATGCACAAAAAATTAGTAGCCTATTTGCAACCCATTGCTCCAATTAGAATAATAAAAATATTGACAACAATGATCCAATTTTGAACAGTTTGTTTTCTTCATACGTCACAAACAATACAAATATTTTTATCACCGAAAATGAAATTAGTAAGTACATACGTAAGTTAAACATTTATCAAAATGCTGGTACAGACGGCATCTACCCTCTCTTCATAAATTGTTGTGCAAAACATTTCTCTTTCCCTATCTGTATTATATTCAATCGTTCTCTACGAGAACAGTACAGTTTCTTAATCAATGGAAAAGAGCACGATTTATACCTATTCACAAGAAAGGTGATTTATCTGTTGTATCAAACCATAGACCCGTTTCTCCCTTGTTTCTCTTACTATTTAAATGAAAATTATCTGCCTCATTATTACAAAACAAAATACATCATATATTAAGTATCACTAAATACATCACAACACGGTTTCAGAAAAGGGCGACCGGTCGAATCTAATTTAGTCAGCTATATCAATAAACCCTCCGACATAGTCGATGCTGGCCACCAAATTGATGAAATTTAGATAGAATTTGCCAGTGAATTCGTTAAAATTAACCATCCATTGCTGAATAAAAAGCTTGGATCAGTAGGTATCAGTGATTGGCTAATTCTGTGGTTTAATTCTTACTGAAGTGTTGTACTCTCCTTTGAAACTTGCAAGTAGCACATCCTCAGCACTCTAACGGCTTGATATCATTCGCGCCTTATGCGGCGTTCTATCCTCTTCACTAGAAAATGTAGAAGGAGATCTTCTACTTCTTTTCCTCCTAAATTGATTTCTCGGGGGAGTTTCTGGAGGAGTCCCCTCGTTATCCTCGTGGGGTCGCATATCTGAAATCCTAGTTCCTCGGAATAGATATCTGATCCATAAGTCAAAATTCAGATAGTACAACATCCAAATTTCATTAACTCTTACTTTGGTCAAGTCCAGTTTAATCAGGTTAACATAGCAAGTTCATTCAGTTTTATTTATTAATTTGAAAATACACAGACAACTCCGTTCCATAATCGAATAAATATACACAATTCTTTCAGTCCCATAATCCAGTGAACATACACAGTTCATTCAATCCAATAATCCAGTTCACATACACAGTCCATTCATTCCAATAATCCAGTTAACATACACAGTCCATTCATTCCAATAATCCAGTTAAAATAAACAGTCCATTCAGTCCCATAATCCAGCAAACATACACAGTTCACTCAGCCCAATAATCCAGTGAACATACATAGTTCACTCAGTACAATAATCTAGTGAACATACATAGTTTACTCAATCCAGTAATCCAGTGAACATACATAGTTCACTCAGTCCAATGTTGTTGTCCTATGGCATCCCACTGGTGCACAGGGCCTGCACAAGCTCCCGCCACGCCTTCCTGTCTGCCGCGACTTCCCTGGCCGCACTCCAACTCAGTCCCGCCGCTCGCAGCTCGCTCTCCACGCTCCGGCGCCAAGTGTGTACGGGACGGCCGCGGGCTAGCTTGCCGTCCGGTGGTATCCACTCGAATGCGATGCTGGCGTTTGTGGTCCCTCTTCGAAATGTGTGCCCCATCCACCTCCATTTTCTCAGTGCGATGTCAGTCACAACTGGAGTCTGCTGGCATTGGTTCCACAGGTCCACGTTCCGGATTGTCATTGTCAACTCAACTCAGTCCAATAATCCAGTGAAAATACATAGTTCACTCAGTCGAATTATCCAGTGAAAATACATAGTTCACTCACTACAATAATCCAGTAAAAAATACATAGTTCACTCAGTCCAATCATCCAGTGAACATGCATAGTTCACTCAGTCCAATAATCCAGTGAAAATTCATAGTTCACTCAGTCTAATAATCCAGTAAAAATACATAGTTCACTCAGTTCAATAATCCAGTGAAAATACATAGTTCACTCAGTCCAATCATCCAGTGAACATGCATAGTTCACTCAGTCCAATAATCCAGTGAAAATTCATAGTTCACTCAGTCCAATAATCCAGTGAAAATACATAGTTCACTCAGTCCAATCATCCACTGAACATGCATAGTTCACTCAGTCCAATAATCCAGTGAATATTCATAGTTCACTCAGTCCAATAACCCAGTGAAAATACATAGTTCACTCAGTCCAATAATCCTGTGAAAATACATATTTCACTCAGTCCAATCATCCAGTGAACATGCATAGTTCACTCAGTCCAATAATGCAGTGAAAATTCATAGTTCACTTAGTCCAATAATCCAGTGAAAATACATAGTTCACTCAGTCCAATCATCCAGTGAAAATACATAGTTCACTCAGTCCAATAATCCAGTGAACATACATAGTTCACTCAGTCCCATAATATGGTTGTGTTACGTAAATAAATAATTATGGTTGTGTTATGTAAATAAATAAATGTGGTTGTGTTATGTAAATAAATAATCCAGTGAACATTCATAGTCCACTCAGTCCCATAATACAGTCATCATACATAGTTCATTACATCACGTATGTCACGTTAGCAGGTAGTGTAAAATAATTTCAATAACTCACTCTTACTTTATATCAAATATGTAAAAACCACTCAAATTTTAGTCATAAAGTTTTACAATGTTAAAATAGATTACGAAATAATATTCCACCTGCATAATATTTTATCAATATTGTAAATAATTTAAAATAAAATAAACAAGATTCTAGACTAAATAAAAATGAAAACAGATACTGTCTTACGTTATCAAATCTAGTCTGTGATTCGTTTTAACACCAATGCACAACGCGAAGTCCTTAACATTCCTTGACGGTAAAATAGTTTAAAACACAGGTATATTCAAATTACTTCCGTACAAATTGCGAATGTCACGCTGCTTCTACATACCCAAACTTCAAAGCCAAGGCTAGGCTTCAATGGCAAAGGTTAGGTTGCCTTTTTTTTTAGAGAACATCAAATTTATGTACATATAGGATAGTGTCATTGTAGTATAATATGCATGTCGTGTGAGTAAGCATGATCAGAGAGTAGCCTTGATCGAATGCATGTCGTGTGAATAAACATTATCGGAGAGTAGCCTTGATCAAATGCATGTCGTGTGAATAAGCATTATCGGAGAGTAGCCTTGATCGAATGCATGTCGTGTGAGTAAGCATGATCAGAGAGTAGACTTGATCGAATGCATGTCGTGTGAGTAAGCATGATCAGAGAGTAGCCTTGATCGAATGCATGTCGTGTGAATAAGCATTATCGGAGAGTAGCCTTGATCGAATGCATGTCGTGTGAATAAGCATTATCGGAGAGTAGCCTTGATCGAATGCATGTCGTGTGAATAAGCATTATCGGAGAATAGCCTTGATCGAATGCATGTCGTGTGAATAAGCATTATCGGAGAGTAGCCCTGGTCGAATGAATGTCGTGTGAGTAAGTATTATCGGAGAGTAGCCCCAATCAAATGCATGTCGTGTGAGTAAGCATTATCGGAGAGTAGCCTCGATTGAATGCATGTCGAGTCGTCTGAGTAAGCATTATCGAAGAGTAGCCCCGATCGAATGCATGTCGTGTGACTAAGCATTATCGGAGAGTAGCCTTGATCAAATGCATGTCGTGTGAATAAGCATTATCGGAGAGTAGCCTTGATCGAATGCATGTCGTGTGAGTAAGCATGATCAGAGAGTAGCCCCAATCGAATACATGTCGTGTGTGTCAGGCCTTACGGGATGGTATTCAATACTAGAGAAATCTATAACCTCTACAAATAAAACTCTGTTTAATTAACTATCATTTCATATAATCAACACTATACTGTTCTACAATAACTACAGCAAATATAGTTCCGTAGCAAGTGACTATATACATACATTCAATAGCGTTACATGAAACACCTATGCACATTTTAATACATAGTAGTAGTGAAGCATTTAGGCATAAATATACTATCTATACTTAAGGACGAGTATATATACATTTAGTAATTAATACAATTAGCAATAGGTAGTTAATGTTATAACTTACATAATATCTTTCAAGCAGCAGTTCCTCTCGACTAGACAGTCAGAACTCGAATGACGCAGCTATTTTTTTTTTTTTTTTTTTTTTTTTTTTTTTGTTTACCGGTGGGGAAATCCTCATGGATCCCCCGTCGCTCGAGAGAGCGACGGGGGTATGTCGGACTTTTACCGACTAAAACCCCACCGGTTCGGTGCTGCTGGCCCTGCGGCCTGTGCGGCGTCACCTTAACTTGTTTTGCCGGGCGGCTGAAGGCCGCCCAGGCGAGGCAAAGGAGTGTACCTAAGCTAAGTCGAATAGGGTGAGTATAAAAATAAAAAGACTCTAGTTGAGTCTGGTGTGACTCTAAAGTTAGTGTAGGGTTCTACGACCTCGCCGGCGGGGTCGGTGTCGGGAGTGGTAGTAATTGTTGGTGTGACCGCGAGCGCCGGTGGCCCCTGAGGCCTCGAGCTCGCGGGTGGTGTCGTCGTCGGGATCCGAGAGCACGCTACGTGGGCGTCGAATCCCGGCGTCCGGGGAAATCGTATAGTCGAGCGAGGCTCGGAGTAAGGGGTTGGGGTGATCAGGGATCTTATCAAAGTATCTACGTGAGATTTGTTTGAAATGATCCCTGATAGTATTGAGCCCTAAGTCTCTGTGGAGATCATAGTTCCTAACATACCAAGGCGCCCCTACCGCCTTGCGCATGAACCTATTCTGTATCACCTGGAGGCGGTGTATCAAGCCCTCTCTGGCGTGTGCGAACGCAACACTACCGTACGAGAGGACCGAGCGTATACATGTTTTGTATAGTGTAACTTTGTGACGCAGTGGTAACTTACTGCGAGCACAAAGCATCGGTGAATGACGCAGCTACTGGCACGTCACCCGTTTTAAACACTGAGACAAACAACTCCGGTACGGTAGTGGGGGTTGCACGTGCGCATGCAGCTGCGTCACTCAGTCATACGATCTTTCATTTTCAAACTTATGAATTAAACTTGTAGTTATTCAAAAGTATATATTTAAGTATACAATGATACATTATGTTACAAGTATTATCACCTTATATAAAGTGGTGATGACATGTGTGTAGGCGTATATCAAACAAATAAATGTTATCTATCCTCTTAAAAAAAAAACTGTCACTATATTCGCGAATTCGACATAAAATAATAATATAGTTATTGAATAGATCTGGTACATACCCACTTCTGAAATATAAAGAAACTCCAATTCTTGAACACTGACTTTATTTCCACTTGGTCATATAAAATATATTACAACTAACAATTAACTATTTGTACTATAATTACGGGCAGTAACTTTGACTAAACGTCTTTACTTCACTCCTGCTAACGATAGAATGAATAAAAATAATATCCCGCCTCAAAAGCCGACCTCGTCCCCACCCATTACTTGTCAAACCGAAAACAGTCTCTTCAACCGCAAGTTGAGGTGAAACACTTTACAAAACGGGTGGCTTTAAACGGAAGTTGAGGTGAAACACTTTACTAAACTGATTAACAAAAGGTACTCATACTAAAAATCAACATGAATTAATAATATATGTTTTTCAAAGAAATCATTACAATATATTTTAACAAAAATCATTACAATATATTTTAACAAGAATCATTACAATATAATGTCTATAAGCTAAACGAAGTATATTGTTTGGCGTTCCACATTATTTTTGGAAAATGATTTTTTATTTGTAACGTACATAAGAATGATTTTCTATCAACGCGTGAGTTGAATTGTCAATAGTACGATTATTACACCCGAAGTTAAATATGTCGTCCATGGAGTAAATTTGAATAAAATTTTTGACCTTGACCCTAAGGTCCTATGTAAAATCCACTTCAGGAGCCACGGGGTATTGTATAGGGGGTGAAAAAAATGTTTATTTTTGCAATTGGAGTTACGGTTCTCGAGTTATAACGTGTTTTGTCAAATTCAAATATTTATGTTTTGACGATATGTATGGAAAGTTAATAATAACTAGAATAGCAGAAGTCTGCGATTGTAGTTACAGGGAATATATTTCAAAAGTGCAAATCTTCGGATTAAACCACATAAACGAGGTAGTCAGAACGGAAAAAACGAATGTCAACAGTATAGAACATATTTGATTAAAAGTATCGATGTTATGTGGCTGTTACTCGGTAATTAGTTTAGTTTTGTTTTTTTAGCAGCCAAACATAATTACTTTTATATTTCTGTGTTTTGGTTGTACATCTACCCAGAAATTTTAACGAATGCTATTTTTTCAATAATTTAATTAGCATGCAAATTTATGAGATTCAGGATGAGGTATGCTATTGCTATGCCATTTGCTAAAATCTATTTTAATATGATTGTAAATATTTTTTACTGTCGGGTCGGGTCGTGTCACGATTCGAATGCGTATAAGTTTTGAGATCAAGGCCTGCGTCGTAGTTCCATTACTCATATAAATGCATTCCAACCACTTAGTAAACGCATCAACGACCACCAAATACACTCTCTGCCCTATCATCATGTAATCGATGTGAACGCGCTGCCAGGGAGCCGCCGGACGCGGCCACGGCGCGGGCGGCTCGCGCGGCGGCGCCGCTCGGATGCTGGCACAAGTTTCGCATGAACCGATAAACCGCTCTATATCACCATCGATACCTGGCCACCACATTCGACTACGTGCATTACTTTTCATTTTAATAATACCGAGATGAGTGCTATGTAATTCATGTAACATTTTCGCCCTTAATTTAGCTGGAATAACTACTTTATGACCACGTAATAAATAACCGTTTTCGAATTGTAAATCCGTCCTACATAGAAAATACGGCAAGACAGATCTACACTTCAATTTACGCGGCCAGCCACGTTCCATATACTTCAAAACCATTTTTATTGTTTTGTCTTCATTGATAGCCAGTTTAATGTCAGACGAACTAACAGCCGGAATACAAGAACTTAAGAAGTTAATTTGGTAATTTGTCTGAATCTCACTATCACTATTATAGCTAGTTTCACGGAGAGGCGCACGGGAAAAATAATCGGCAACTACATTATTTTCACTAGACACGTACTGAACTACATAATTATAGGCGGATAGTATTATAGCATATCGCTGTAGTCGCAAGGCTGTCGTAACCGATATGCCCGTTTGTGTATTAAATATCGAAACTAAAGGTCTATGATCAGTTTTTAATATGAACGGAACGCTAATACCGTAAAGATATTGGTGAAACCTTTTCACTCCGAAAATAATGGCCGTCGCTTCTTTTTGGATCTGGCTATAGTTACGCTCGCTAGCCGTCAAAGACCGCGACCCAAAAGCGAGAGGCCGCTCCGCACCGTCCGCCCCCCGCTGCGCGAGCACCGCGCCCAGCCCGGCCGGCCCCGCGTCCACGGTCAGCACGAGCTGCGCGCCGGGGTCGAAGTGCGCCAGCACCCGCTCCGACGCCAGCTCGCGCTGCACTCGGCGCATGGCGTGACGGTGGCGCTCACCCCATTGCCAAGGTGCCCCATTTCGCAATAGTTCATGGAGTGGACTCAATACAGAAGATGCGTTTGGTACAAAATTTCGATAGTAATTTACTATTCCTAAAAATCTCTTTACTTCTGTAATATTTGTCGGTTCCGGAGCTTTTATGATAGCACGAACTTTCTCTGGACACGTCCGTAATCCATTTTTGTCAATAACGTAGCCTAAATATGTTACACTATCCTTAAAAAACTCACACTTTTCTTTTTCTAACCTCAACCCTGCATCACTTAACCTACTCAGTACTTCTTTTAGTCGCTTTAAGTGTGTTTGTCTGTCGGGCCCCGTAACGCAGCAGCTTACACCCTCACCTATGCCTGAAAGGAGTTGTTCCATCGATTTCTGGAAGATAGCAGGCGCGTTAGCTAATCCGTAAACCAGGCGCGTATATTTAAACAATCCTTTGGAGGTGTTAATGGTTGTAAGGTTTTGTGAGGAATCGCTCAAAATAAATTGATTGTATGCGTTTTTTAAATAGATTTTTGAGTAATGCTGACCCCCTCCGAGCTTAGCGAACACCTCCTCTATTCTGGGCAGAGGATATTTTTCGACTACTAAGTCTTTATTTAAGGTTACCGAGTAGTCACCCGCTATTCTTACTTTACCGTTCTCCTTAGGCACTGGAAATATTGGGGTGGCGTACTCCGAGTGGTTAACAGGTACTAAAATCCCTAAACTGACTAACCTCTCTAACTCTTGTTCTACTTTATCTTTCAAAGCGAAAGGGACTGTCCTCGATTTAAAAAACTTAGGCATAGCATTTTCTTTTAACTGTAAATGTACTTTAAATTTATTAAATGATCCTAATTCATCCCGCCATAAATCAGAATATTGTTCCAATAACTTGTTTAATTCGTTTGGTTCGCAGAAAATATTATTTAATTTAGTAGAAAACGTTATATCAAATGCTGACATAAAATTGCGACCCAGTAGTGGCGGCCCTCCGTTTTTAACAACAAAAAATATGACCTTTTTAATCAATTGATTAAATATGACAACTGCTTTAAAATATCCTAAAGGTGCAATTTTATGTCCGTTATATAAGCACATTTTCAAGTTACTTTCCATTAGAGAATAATTCGAAAAGAATTTACGATACAGTTTCTCTGAAATAAGTGATACACCCGAACCAGAATCTAGTTCCATGTCAATATTCGTACTATCTATGGTTATATTTACTTTAATAGGCTTATCAGTCACATACCTCAAATTAAAATTATGGCATTCCTCACAGCCGCTAGCGTCGCACTCCTCATCACTTATTTTATTAAGACGTGAATGAGCACTGTTTTTTTTACTACACATTTTTTTTAAATGACCTTTTTCACCACATTTATTACACTTGTAATTTTTATATCGGCACTTCGAACTAGTATGATTTTTCATACCGCAAACTATACACAAAATATCATCACGCTCTCGGCGCGGCGAAAGGGTAGTCACGTCCGCCCGGCCGCTGCCGCTGCGACCGCCGCCGCCGGCTCCCGCGCGATGTGAGCCGGGCCCGTGTTTGCTGCTATCGTCTCGCGCTACGAAGTAGATGGGTTCGTCTTTAATGCTCCCGACAAGCTGCAATGTACGAATTGATAGACGTGTTGCTTGTTTGAATATACGTTTATTACTGCTTTAAGACTTATGACTAACTTACATTATATAATGGCAAGAGGGGGACAAGATGCACTCACACTACACTACACCTTCCCCCTTTGCAAACAAAAAAATATTTATTCTTAACATATTTTTTTAAACAAACATAACATAACATACATAACATAAACGTTCACGCCGTTTATCCCCGAAGGGGTTGGCAGAGGTACCAATACTCCTGAACTCACATGGCAAGCGCCATCTAGTTTCCAGAGAAGGTACCCACGTTTTGCTTAGACAGTGCACTCACGTGATAGGGGGCAGGCCTATCGCCGTTTTGTACAAATACACTGTCACATGACTAAGTACAACTCAGCCATGTGGGTTTCCTCACGATGTTTTCCCTCACCGTTAGCAACCATGATAAATTAACCACACATATGACTTTAGAAAAGACAAATTGGTGTAGGCCCGTCCCAGGATTGGAACTCACGCCCTTCTGTTTTTCGGGCGGGTGTTCTACCCACTGGACTATCATGTCGCGTTTTTGTTTTTTAAACAAATTATTATTAATGAATCTTATATCGAATAAAAATGTATCTATGTAATGAAACTTAACTATTATACTTAATACAATCTATTAGTCAAATCCGGGATAAGTCGATCAAATCGTAGGCCAAACGATTTGCTGCGTAATCACACAATCAAGTAAATTTTTAAATACATGCCATAGTACTGTTATCACATAAAGATTTTTTTATACATTTCAACTTTGTAATAGTCATTAACTTTATTATATTTCATTATGTTTTTATAATATTCTCTCTTATATTTTTATCACATATTTAAAATAGCTGTGGACAACCATGCTTCCTTCTCAAGTCATATATTTATTTATTCTTCATCTCTTATCAAGGTACACTAATATATTGGGTCGACCGCCCTGTTACACATTTATTATTCACTTCTTTAACTTCATCTCAAGTTACAAATATGTTTTTATTACATTACATGCGCATTTATATACTTATTCTACAGTCTCTCTCTTTTAACATTCTTCAGGTGTCCAATTTTCTTCACGAAGGGTATTCAACCTCGTCATGATCAGATAAAAAGGATTCAGAGATCTGCTTTGTACCTTGGTGTACCTTTATGACTTTTTATACTGCATTCAAAAACCTTCTGTTATTCTTACATTCCATATTTAGTTATCAATTGGTAAATAATCGAAATAACATTTGAGTGATCAAGTCAAATGAACATCAAAAACTTAGCAATTGAAACTACTATTCTACAAACTGCTTTTCATAAACTTTCAAACCTTTCATACTTACTTTGGCTACATTTCATTACCTTTTTAAATCATAACAATCACGTCACCTTACCAACTCAATCTTACCACACACATCGATAACACTAAAACATTCCTCACTCCATATATGTACCTATACGACACTTTGCTCTCATCTTCCATTGCCATAACATAAAATACGCAAAATCAGCTTAGTAAGAAACAATTATATCTGAATACACTTCATTTAATTCATATTCTTAATTTAAACTTTTTTTTTAACCTTTTTCCTAATAATCATCTTGAAATGATTAAATTCACCTTTTATTATTACATTTTCTTTCATCACCGCCATACTAATTTAATAGTTTCGTTTACCAAATATGCGTAGTTAATATTACATTACAGTATTTATATATAATTAAATCGACTTCTTTTCGCCATACAGTTAAAATGATGTAAAAACTATATTAATGTTTTAAACATGCAATTAGAACAACACAGTAAAACAACAAAATCATAAAAAATATATTGAACATAAGAATGGCACATGAAATAACCAATTGAATGTTGACCTAAATAATGTAATATGATAATACGAATTCTGTAATGAGTTAACATTACTGAGAACCTAACATCGAGTAGCATGGAAACTGCAAACTAAACAAAACTGGAAATTGCGCATATTTTAATTATCTATATTTAAATGTATGACTTTGAAATTAGAAACATGTAATGATGACACATGACAAACAAATATCTAAAATTATTTGAAGTGAAACAAAAAAGAATCAAAAATCGACCATAGTTTCTACTGTTTCGTGATAATAATAAAAATTTATTATATAAAAGGTACTAATATGACCTTTGACCATGACATATTATTTAAACACGTATTTTATTATTTTTAAACATCAGCATATGCATTGTTTCTATAATAAAATAATTATAATTAAACCAACTATTAAAAACTATAAATAATCGCTGAAAAAAAAATAAGACATATAAACCACACTTAGTCGTTTCATAAATGCAGACACAAAAATATTACCGGCACTATATTTTTCACCATTTATTGTTTTATTCACCGAGTCACTTGCAGAAAATATCTTCAATCTTAGATATTACCTTATGGTGCGTTGATAATCACGTAATCTAAACATAGCGCATCAGCTTCACTTTTTTCATGTAAGGATTTCAATGATGGATTGCCTTGTGGTAGTTTATAGTATTATCCCTTTATAATTCAAAGGCTATGTTTTCCTCGGTTTATTTTAGTATTTTGACCTCTCCCAGTTGTTTTCTTTTGGTCTGATAACGTGTATAAATCACTTATTTCCACTTCAAACTTGGCACTTTATTTCACACGCATAATTATGTACTCGTGCGCAGCGCAGCCGCGTGGCTGCACTGGCAGGGTCGCCATGCAATGTACGAATTGATAGACGTGTTGCTTGTTTGAATATACGTTTATTACTGCTTTAAGACTTATGACTAACTTACATTATATAATGGCAAGAGGGGGACAAGATGCACTCACACTACACTACAAAGCGACCTTGCTGCTCTAGCCGATGCTGCTTGTTCAGCTATCTCCAAAGCCCTTCCAATAGTCATTTTGCCCGGAATTTGCTCGAACAATTTATCGCGTTCGGGACCTGAGTCTAGGCCAAGGACGAAACGATCCGTGAGATTCGTTTCCAAGGCGGTGCCAAAATCACAATAGGTCGCTAGACCTCTGAGTCGCGCCGCCCAGTCTCCCAAACTTTCGCCTGGACTCTTTGTTGCTCCATAAAACTTCGCTCTGTCCGCGTATGAACAACTCTTCGGTTTGAAGTGATTATCGAGTAATTCAACCAGTCTTACGTAGCTAAGCGTATCCACGTCTATCGGGTAGGCAAGGTTTTGCAACAAACGATACGACTCATCGGACAAATGAGTGATGAGAATTGCACTCATAAACTCTCCTTCCACCGAATTTAGCTTTATAAACTGTGTTAAACGTCCCTTAAAGAGTGACCATTCACCACTTTTGTGGTCAAATATAGGCAAATTACCCAAAAACGCCATCGTAACTTTTACTCGCGCAGGTAACTCGAAAAAATCCGCGTCGCCAGTGATAAGTATTGAGATAAGTAAAACGACCGTTTAACACACGTACTGGTTTATTACTGTCAAAGCTGACGAATGCGCGGGCGCAGCGCGCTGTACAATTTCAATAGGTGGGTACATATACATCAATTAACACTATTATCAGACCTCTAGAAAATGCCGCGGCGCGAACGAGGGCGCCCGCGTGTTACTCCGCATGACATCGGCAGTAAGATACGAATTGTTTAATTATTGGTAATGGAATTTTAACCAATAATTATTATTGCAAATACTTGTTACTCCATTGCATCTACCCATCATCACTAATAATTTTCGGACATCATCATGCAAGTCAGGAAGAGATTACTTAAAGTGATATTAAATTATTGATTAATTAATGGACTATCATTTGTAATTCTTATTGAGAACATAAACATAATATTTGAAAAGTTGTTAGGTTACAGATCATTTCGTGAACTTTGCTTGATTTATTCTGAATATTTAAAACACAAAAATAGATAATTAAATATTATCAATATATGATAGACAAAATATTAAATCAGATGCAATTAATAATTAACTTAGGTATATGAGTATAGTAAAAAAAAAGTCATTAAATAATTAAGTTGTGCTAAGCCAATCCATTCTTGAGTTTGTTCTAATACTGTCATGTTGTCTCGAGTTCCGAGACTTTTCAGGTTGTGGCGGGTGATGCAAACAGGGATAACCAACATTAGAACGCTACTAGGCTCGCTACAGACGATGATCTAACGGTACCCATCGTAGTGCCGCATGAAGTCGAGATCCAGCAACATGAGAGATATTTGATTGATAGGAAGCTTGAGATACAATGTCAATAGAACGGTCACAAACCCTTGAAGTGGAAGTGCAGCTAGATCACGAAATGAGCTAACGATTTGCGCTCATAATCAGCGCGCACCTTGCCGCCGCCGATGGCGGCCAGCAAAAAAAAAAAAAGCTAAGTACTCCTTTCTTTATAAACTATGTGGTCAAAGTCAATACTGTTATCATGTGTGTCATGATATTAGTCTCAGTTATTAACCTCAACATTAACCACAAAAACGTAACACTTAAAATATATACCTACATGATTATGATCGTTCTGCAAAAATCAGCAAGTTGGCTATGTAGAGTTAATAAATACGCTACGGTTTTGCGGCTGTGAAAATAAAACTACCATGCATTTGGCTATGGCAAAACTGCAGATCTTGGCCAGGATTTGGTTTATTTAGTTATGTAATATTTACACACTTGGGAAGAATGGCAACATTTGTTATTATATGCCTTACTATATTCAAACATACACTCACACCATTAATTCCCATTGGAGTGGGCAGAACCTTTAAGTCGCCACTTTTTACGATCCTGACAGATCTCTCTCTAGCTTCGTTTACATAGATTAATATTTTCATACATGCCCATTTACTCACCATATTTCAGAATCCTTTCCTTGCGCTCAAAACTATTGTCAAGTTCTAGAAGAAATGTTCAAAAGGAACAAATATAGGTTTACTATTATTTAAAAAAAAAACATGCTTTACTTACCCATTGTGGCTGATGTTTATGATGTTCTGCTAAAAAAGGTCAGCTAGTATCCGTTAGGATTAAACCAGTGTAATCATTGTTTTGCAAATAAACTCCAGAATTTAGGGTGCACAGATAAAAAAAAAAAAGATAACACTATTGGAATGTGAGTTGACTATAGAATGTTCAAGTTAGTTTCGTTAAAGAAAATGTATCTTATGCCTGTCATAGGAGATCAAAGTAAGTTGTCAGGACAGTCTCGTTCGGTAACCTTGAATCTGGCAGTTTGGTAGTACGAAATGCCAATAGCAGAGCATTGTGAGCACTTAATCACGTTTACCTAAAGCTACGGCTTATATTGATGCTGTTCTGATCTACAGTGAAGGTGTGTCCAGATTTTTAAAAGATTGATTGAGGTTATGGAACACATGTAGAAGACTTATCTGATAATAAATTATATAAAGAAAAACAACTGATCTAATATCGATTATCTCTGCTTTGAAATCAGTTATTTAGTAATACGCCTGGGAGATAACAAAATACAAGCGGGTACAATTTTTTATAACGTTTAATAAATTTTAGAATTGACTACTAGAGATGTAACGAATGTCAGTTTTTAAGCATTCGCGAATACGAATGCGAATGCGAATATCTCGACGGCCCCTACGTAAAGTATCGTAACTGCAAAACCTTAACTTTACAGGAGAGCAATTCAAAGTTAGAAAATTGATTTTAAAAGTAAATACTAACATTTTGTAAAATACAATACTTGAAATTACATGACTATTTTATACTTAATTTAATTACTTAATGTGTTATTTTAAATATATAATTTTTTTCTAGATATTTCATTTTCAATGTTATACCTCGTCAGTATTAAGCGGCGTTTTATCGAATGTGGCAGTTTCGATATTATTCTAGGTCATTTGCAATTGCCTAGGTATAGTAAGTGGTAATTACAATAATATTCTTCGTCACGATGTAACTAAAACTGGTACATTCAATAGCATTTTTAAGGTATAATGCGGATATGAAGATACTTTTCTACCAAGAAAACAACAGGGTTTTTGATTTTATGTTGTTTTTGTATAGTAACAAAACATGCATTGTAATAAGTAACAGGTGCACGAAAATAATATGAACAAATTTGCTTGTATTAGCATGACTGAGGTATGAAAAAAAAACTTTCCTTACTTAAAATAAAATTATCTTATATAAAATATATTGATAAAAATAACGAAAGATTTTAGAAATTATTAATAATATATGGGATTCTAGGGTCTAAACTAATGGGCAATTAATAACTATTGAAAACTAATAACTATGTATGTTATAGTGACTTATGTACTCAGCAGTCTTACGAGCATGTTACTCGTAATAACAAACTATCAGATTTAAGTAATCCATACTAATATTATAAATGGGAAAGTGAGTTTGTTTGTTTGTTCCGCTTTCACGCCGTAAATACTGAACCGATTGCTTTGAAATTTTTCAGACGTGTAGTTAGAAGTCTAAATTAAATAATAGGGTACTTTTTATCCCGGAAAAAATATGTTCACATGGGAAATCAAAAATATTGTTTGCTTACTAAATGCATTGGAGATGGCGCTGTGCATGTGCATCGTTTAAAACAACGTAAAATATTGTAAACTAATATAAAAATCCAAATTTAGAAGCTTAATGGTACGGTAATGGATCCCCGAAAATAAGGAACTCCCGAGGGATAATGTACTATTTTTTTATCGTATACTTTTTTTTTTACATCTACTTATATTGCAAACGAATATTAACATGTAAATTTAGAAGCTAAATGAAACGACGACGATTCCTTGAAACTAAGGAATCCGCAAGAGTTCTCATAGGAACATCAAAAAACCTTAACTCATATATGGCTCAAAATATTGCAGCGATTATTTTTATCATCGATGGAATTCACATCAGACACTTTGTTAATGTTCATTTTGGAAAGATGAAGGGGTTTCATCAATTTAAATGACAAATTTGTTTATCAATAGTAAGACTAATATGAAATAAAGCGTAATAAAAATTTGACACCGCCCCGGTAACGTCTCCGTGGCGTAGCGGTATAACTAACTACTATGAATATTTAATTAGAACTATTATGAATCAATCGTCCCGGGTTCGTATCTCAGGTAATTCAATCTTTTTGTAAAAAAATGTTTTGTTAGCTTAAAATAACACTATATATAATAATAACAAGCACTATCCCTTCAATTTAGCGATTATTTTGGAAGGAGATCCACCACTAATCATCCCTATATTGCCGACCAATCGCTGCAAGCTCTCCCACTATCACCAACGGTCAGTGTAGGGGGCAGCACCGGGCCGTCGCCGCAGCGCCAAACTACTATCCGTATCTGTACTTACTAAAGATATTCTCATTTCTGAACATAAAAACTTGGTATATTTGTTTCATGATTCTTATGAACAATTAAAAAGGAATTTTTGGAACTCAACCCCTAACGGGTTGATATAGCAAATGAAAGTTAATATAGAGTTTTTTTACATTTACATTATTTGGTGCGATTGAATTTATGAAATCCATCTATCAATCATTCATGAATATATGCTAACAACCATAAATTCCATAAAAGGGTAGCCATAGCTTCGGAGATTCTTCATCCAATTTTGGAAATATATTGATAAAAGATAGGTTAATAAAGGTTGTTAGTGATGGGTCACAAACTGCATCGCCCAACAATCACTTAAAAAGCCTCAATGTCCTTTATGTCATTTACAATGCCCGCGGGATTATAAATATAAAAAACAGAAGTTGAGATAGTGTTTCGGTATTTTGGTATTATGTAAACTGGATGCAAAAAATGAAGTCCACGCGGACGAAGTCGCGGGGCAAAAAGCTAGTAAAAAATAAGTAGTAAAATTATTTTCATAAAACAATAGATCTTATTAAACCTAGGTACTAGCATTATTTTCGAACCAAAAATGTATAAGTTATGTTGTCATTAACTATTGACGGTATTGTCGCCCATATTCTGCTTGATTGCTGTGGCTGGTGTCGAAATTTTTCTTTCCTTTATTTATCTTTTATTTATTAGTAATAATCCCCGCATGAGGTTTTCATGTCTAAAACATTCGAATTGATTGCTGTAGTTATTTAACTCTGGCCACTCTTTGTACATAATAAACCACTTAGCAAATCTCAATCAATTGTCAAGATACAATTTGTTGCTGTTTTTTTTTGTGAAATGGGACTTAACTTGTTGAAATGCCCAGACATGGTCACAGATAGTCCGAATAATTTCCGCGACAGTTTTCCTTGGGTGCTTTAAATGCTTTTCTCTGTTGTAACATAACATAAACGTTCACGCCGAATATCCCCGAAGGGGTTGGCAGAGGTACTAATGCAATGTAGTAATAAAGAGGCGTGTTTGCTTGGTTGAATGTATGTTTATTACTCCTAAAGACTTACAACTAACTTACATTATATAATGGCAAGAGGGGGACAAGATGCACTCACACTACACCACACCTTCCCCCTTTGCAAATAAAAAAATATTTATAAATAACATATTTTTTTTTTAAGAAATTATTATCCATTTATCTATTTACTAAGAATCGAATATTAAATAGAAATAAAAATTAAATTTAACCTTTTTTAGAACTTGTTTATCTATTTAATAAAACTTAACTACTATACTTAATTAAATCTATTGGTAAAATCCGGGATAAGTCGAACAAATCGTAGGCCAAACAATTTGCCGCGTAATCACAATCAAGTATTTTTTTTTCTGTCAAGACATGTCATAGTACTTTTACCACATATATTTTTTATACATTTCACCTTCACAATAGTCATTAACTTTATTATATTTCATTTATTTTTTATAATATTCTCTCTTATATTTTTATCATATATTTAAAATAGCTGTGGACAACCATGCTTCCATCTCAAGTCATTTATTTTTTATTTATATTTCATTTCTTATCAAGATACACTCATTATTTCAATGGGTCGGCCACCCTTATACTATTAATTCATTTTATTTCATTTCAAGGTACAAATAATATTAAACATCACATGCGCATTTATTTATATACTTATAAACAGTCTCTCTCTTTTAACGCTCTTTTGGTGTCCAATTTTCTTCACGAAGGGTATCAACCGCGTCATGATCAGATAAAAAGGATTTAGAGATCTGCTTTGTACCTTGGTGTACCTTGTATGACTTTAATACTCCTTTCGAAGACCTTCCAATATTCTTACATTCCATATTTAGTTTTCAATTGGTAAATAATCGAAATAACATTTGAGTGATCAAGTCAAATGAACATCAAAAACTTATCAATTGAAACTATCATTCTACAAACTGCTTTTCATAAACTTTCAAACCTTTCATACTTACTTTGGCTACATTCCATTACCTTTTTAAATCATAACAATCACATCGCCTTACCAACTCAATCATACCACACACAGCGATGACTTCCTAGAACTCTTCACGCCATATATGTATGCAACGCTATCTCTTCTATCGCCGCCGCCGTACCAAAACATACGCAAATATCAGCCTAGCAACAACCAGCAGTTTGACTCAATATTCTTACTCATCATTTTATGAACGTTTTGCTTAAATTCATTTATAAACTATCTTATTCATCCCTCTTTACTTTCAGATTTCTTTTCATTTTTTACCATCCAAATACATAGTTTCTTTTTTTAAATAACATTCCGTTAATGGATTACATTATAATATAATATAAACTTAATCATCAAATATTTATGTTATTTTTTTTTCATATATAGGCCATAGCCAAGACAATCTCGTAACATATTAAATGAACATCACTTTAAAAGATAATCGTACATGTAATACACCAGACATAATTGGTTTATTTATTAAGTAACTACTTACATTGTTCACATTTTGTGTCATAAAGTATATCGTGTATATATTTATATTATTTATCCTTCAATTATTATTTAGCACTAAAACATAAGTATACCAATTAAATGTTAACCTAAATTTTAATTAAATCGGTAAATATATTTAAATGTCTTTACTATAAAATATTATCAACCTAAAACCACAAAAATAAGGAGCACTAAATTTAACGTTTCATTATTCCTATTTTATATGTAAAACTAGCTAATCATTGTCAATACATAAGACTTATTATAATTTCGCACCGTACCACTGATTGTCATTTCCAGTCACTCAACATTATTAAATATTCGCACAAAATATTTCCAAGGTGATAACCACGTCCTCTGATAACTCAATGGAAAGGAAACTGGTTTCATTTTTCAGTCCTGGGTAGGTCGTATTGGTTCTTCAGGTTTGGCTATGTATAACATTCTTCAAATTTAAATAATCCAGTTCCGATGGTTCTTTTGTCAATTTTGTAAAATTGAGTTTCTTTGTTTGTATATAGACACTTGTGTTTCACCACTGTGCACTCTCTTAAAATATAAATTCTTGTTCCCGTGTTCAGCGCAGCCACTAGGCCGCACTGGCAGGGTCGCCATGCAATGTAGTAATAAAGAGGCGTGTTTGCTTGGTTGAATGTATGTTTATTACTCCTAAAGACTTACAACTAACTTACATTATATAATGGCAAGAGGGGGACAAGATGCACTCACACTACACCACACTAATACTTCTGAACATCACGTGACTTTGTCACCTGGTGTTCAGAGTACCCACATTTTGCATGGACAGTGTACTCACGTGATAAAGGGCAGGCCTATCGCCGTTTTGTACGAATACACTGTCACATGACTAAGTATAACTCAGTCATGTGGGTTTCCTCACGATGTTTTCCCTCACCGTTAACAACCATGATAAATTAACCACACATATGTTTTTAGAAAAGACAAATTGGTGTAGGCCCGACCCGGGATTTGAACACTAGTCGCTTGCACGTTAACCGGTGTTCTACCCATTGAACTATCACTCTCTTTCTCTGTTGTATTTTCCAGTAACGCCAGTTTAGTCCAGTTTGTACCGTTCTAATAAATTGGTCTTTTGCAGCTAGGGTAGCACAAAACATTTTAATTTAAGCCACACCCTTTTTTTCTTAGATAGTATTATGTTAAGGTTTAGGTAAAATATATATTATAGTGAATTGTCTCCTTGAGGGTTCCTCTGTCGTTTTCATTTTTTTTCAATTCTATCCGTATACCTATTTATTGATGTACTCCTACTGCATTGCATGAGCCGACAGCTGCCAACATTCTTTAAAAATATGTTGTCTTACTCCTTCTGTAAATGCTCTTGAATATTTCAGTTTGCAGGTGGACTTTTCGTTCTTTTCGCGGGCATAGTTTTTCCGCTTTTAACGATGAAATTTTGGACAGTATTTTTTAGCAATTTCCTTTGGACGTCGATCCGTTGATCACCAGGTCGCTTTCACTTTTGACCTGGATCAGGTGTATAAGTTTGTTTGCGCGTAGCAAAGTCATGCGCGGATCCAGCCATATGAGCATAATATGCATGCTCACAACCCTCATCGACCTACGACCACACACGTTCATGGTCTATTTAGGCTTTAGCTGATACGATGATGATGACGGATGATACTAACCCTATGGGCAGGAGACTTTTAGGTGCCTATGCTCACAACCTGTTTTAAGGGCTGGGATATGGCCCTGAGCAGAGTTAGGTGAATCAATTTCTTCTGGATCAGATATTAATATTAAAGAATTAACGCTCGGCACGTCTGTAATATCTAAAGATGGTGGTTGTTCACTGTCAAAAGCTTGGGCTAAGGTGAGAGATGGAACCGGTGTCTCTTCTGCGCGGTCGGGAGTTTCGTCTGGGAATTCGTTTGCTGAACAAACATGTGCATTTTCTGGCTTCATAAATTTCGTTGAGAAACCTCCATTCTATGTCAGTGTCAAACTTATTTAAGTTAGTAAAATTAAAATAAAAGTAATCAGAATGTTTTTTTTTGTTCATGAAAACCTCATGTGGGGATTATTTTTTTATAAATAAAGGATAAATAAAGGAAAGGAAAGGTGTCGAAATGTTTCTTTCCTTTTATTTTTAATTTATTTATTCGAACAATCCCCACATGAGATTTTCATTTTCACAAAAAAAACATTTTGATTACTTTTATTTTAATTTTACTAACTTAAATAAGTTTGAGTTTAAAGATTATTTTTAATTTGATAATTCCAGTAAGAAGCTTCAGTTACTAAGAAGTTCCACTGAACCAAAAAAATATTCTAATAATGTAAAAGTTAGGCGTTCTCAACATTTGCGTTCTATCAGTAAAGGTAGACAATGACCTTTCCAATATTTAAAAAAATCGGAGGTAGGGAAAGCTAACACTACTTAAAAAGTGTAAAAGAAACATAGGAAAGAACAATTTCGCACTAGAAGCCACTTAACACTATAGCTCAATTGGCAAAGCGACGGGGGCGTATACCCGGAGGTCGTGGGTTCGATCCCCGCTGGTGCCGATTTGTTTTTTCCATTATTTACTAAAACAAAAGTTTTTAAAAAAATCGGAAGTACATTGGCAATTCATTAATATCGTAAAAAACTATCGCAAGTAGCAGATTCGATTTCTTCCAATCGCAGAAGACCATCGCAAGTACCACTTTCGATATTTTAGTGCTTAATGAGAGCACAGTATACTATCAAAAATGGCAGTTCCGATAGAGAAAAAATATGTTTTTAAAAGAACACAATTGAAACTGCCATTTTCGATAGCTTACTGCGTTAATCTAAAAACTCGCCACGTGAATTTAGAATCGATTTAATTATAAGTTTAATCATAAATCAGGCACTTATTACTTATATAAGCAATGTATCATTTTACTAGTGTAAATAATTTGATGAAAACTTATGATTTCCACACGTAAAAAGCTAATTCCATTACCATTCCATTACCAGGTTTCTGAGCTTCATACTCACATTCGACAGTCTCACAACTCTCACACTTATTGATATTTGGTTTTGTAACCTAATTGACTAGTTGTTTACCTCAACCATTCATTTTTATTCATTAAGTAAACAAAAACTTGAAAAAAGGTAAATGTGTCCTCCCCCGCCACATCCCAGAGAAAACTGTCGAGTCTGGTAGTTTCGAGTCGCGCCCGCGCAGCGCTCTAAGGGAATACTGTCGAATCTGCCACTTAATATAGTTTTTGGCGCGTAATTTGTACAGTTTCGACAGTATTCAATTGAAAAAGTGTCTTAAAAATGTATAAAAACAAAAAATAATTAATGTACATCATAGTTACTCATTATTACGTTTTACATATGCAAAAATCAGAAATTTCGATTTTTGCAGTTACGATACTTTACGTAGGGGCCGTCGATCTGTTGTTGACATTCGCGAATGCGGATGCGAATGCGAATATACAGGTTTCAAATTTGGCGCCGTTTGTCTATGATTCAAAGTAGGGCGCGGGCGCGCAGCGCTACTTCGGCTAAGTAAGCTGCGGTTAAGTGTATGTTGTTTAGTTTTTAAAAAGAAAATAAAGATTTGATTTTTTTTTCTTAGAACAAAATCTTATAAAGCAAAATATGTAGAAAATTCAGTTTATTTTATTTCAAAGTATGTGTATGTGTAGGCAAGACGAAGACTGATCAAAGCACTACTTTATGTACCTACTTAATAAGACTGCCTAAACATGAACACAGTACTATTTGTTTTGTAATGTCATAAGAACTGGGATTTATAAACACAAAAAAGGTAAATTCTAAAAAGAAAAAGAAGTTCGAACGTTTTACAATTAAAAAGAAAATATAAGTATTGATACTATTTTGTTTATTTAAATTTACCTAATATTGTCATAACATTCTATGTTTTTGCAATTTCATATTCGCAATTTATTCAAAAGATATTCACGAATGCGAATGCGAATGCGAATATAGAAAATCAGGCGAATATTCGCGAATGCGAATGCAAATGCGAATATTCGTTACATCACTATTGACTACCTATGTTAGAATATTGCGTCAATAAAAAAAAATGAATTTGTTTAGCTGCACCTTAAACACTTTTATTCTATATTCATATTGCCCATGGCGCTGGACTCGTGAGCATCGTCCTATATTAGCTATTTATTATCGCGATGCCAAAACAGGGATGCATACTTAATCAGACACATTTTAGACCATGGTTTTAGTATGCTATACTTACGTATATAGATTGGCAATACAAAGACGACAGGCGAGACCAAGAAGAAGTACAACGGTGTGCGTAAATGAATGGGTGCGTGACATTAGTATGGCGGATTCTGTATTAGCCCCATTAACATTGATAAAAATTCACGTATTTGTTATTTTCGCCAATTTGTAAATTTTACAGTAATTGTAATATAATGATGATAAAAGATATTTATATCAGATATTTGCATTGAAAACTTTTGTTAAAGATCTAAAATAAAGCATATAGACCGATTAATATCACAGTCTTGATTTAGACTTCAATAGCTACAAAAATTCCATGTTTACAAGAGAATTTGTATTACATTTAGATTATGTACTATTCATTATTAATAACTTTATCACAAAAAGCAAAATAAGACAATTATTTTCATACATTTATGATGCCAAAACCGTTGTAGGCCGTTATCGTGTCCATGAGAGGCCCTGCCTTCTTTTGATTTTTATACTATGACGTTTGTTACTTGATTCCAATCTTCGTAATTATATATCTATTTGGGTATATTTGTTGGGTAAAAAGTGATTAGATTTTCCCAAGTAAGAAAATAAAGATATAAATAAATAGTAAAGAAAATATATGTAATGAATATAAGTTGTGATGATTTACTTCACACGTTGCAATAGGTGATTCAGAACTTAGTATTAGTAGAACTACCAGTACACATGGTGCATATCGATCATGTCGGTCAGATCGAAAAAGTGTAATTCATATCTTTAAGTAGTAATTGATGCATTTATAAATTTTGGTTTTATAAAACCCATAAGAAACACAAATACACAGAACGAGAAATTGATGGAGGAAGTTGTTTTACTATTATGATAAAGGAATTGAGCATATCTTAAAATGTTGTGTCGAGTCTGAAATGCAACGGGAAAAATACAATTTTACTATTCTTAGTTTGTCCCTGGTTAAATTAAATTACTTACTGACGTTGATAAACTGTATTACGACCGAAAGCGAAGGGCATGAATCATTTAACAATAATAGAAAGAGAAAAGAATCTTCTTCCAACATATGTTGGGCAATTTCATAGTGATCCAAGTAGTTGGACAATATAGGTATAAGATATTTTTTATTCATTAATTCCATTATAACAAACTAATATAGTGGCCCCTGCTGATCGAATGTTCCCTTTGGTTCACATAGCCGTATTACAATTGATTGAGGATATGGAAACAGATCTTGATTACAAAACTGACTCAGATTAAAAAGTTATGTACAGATGTTTTTTTTATGTTTCAGGTGAAACGTGAGAATTGATTGGTTCGCGTTTCATCTGCCAAAAGATGATGCAGTTAAACGTCAGAATTGATTGGTTGGCGTTTAATCTGTCGAAAGAATATGCAATGAAACGTGAGAATTGATTCGTTCTGTTATAAAGGACTTCGACGGGCTTCTTTTAAAAAACACTTTTTGAATAGACACTAGATTTAATAAATGAAATCAAATGAAATAGTAATTAACAAAATGAAATAGTAAAATGGAATTAGTAAAATAAGAAAAAAGGACTAGTGTTCTACTTGGATGTCAGATGTAAAGTGAAATAAATCCCGGCTTCTCGATAGAGAAGGCGGACTGAATTATGATTACTGAATTATTGTATATGCTGACTAAACACTTTAGTATACAGATGCTCATACTATAACAGCCCCCTTGTTAAAAGGAAACTTATAGGAAAAATAAGTTTCGAAAAGAAAACAAATATTAATTAATTAATTCTTAATCGGGGTTGTGGTTCAAAGTCATTATCATTAGTTACTTCTTCAAGATTAATTTCTGTTTTAATTATACTTTTATTGCAAATGTTAGAAAACTTGTCCTTTTTCCAAAAATACAGAATAAAGAGAATAAGACATAAGATTATCGATAAAACACTTAAAATAGGAAAACTTACATGATTAATCAAATTATTAGTTGTGAAGATATCTATACTGACAATATTTAGGTAAAGAATACATAGCCTTTGTAACTAATTCCGTCTCACAAGACGGATTATTGGATGAAGTTTCCAATATATGAAGATGAAGTCTCACCGACCCACCAGGCACGCCATGTAACTTTTTTCTACCAGGCACGCCGAGGGTTAAAAGGAAACTTATAGGAAAAATAAGTTTCGAAAAGAAAACAAATATTAATTAATTAATTCTTAATCGGGGTTGTGGTTCAAAGTCATTATCATTAGTTACTTCTTCAAGATTAATTTCTGTTTTAATTATACTTTTATTGCAAATGTTAGAAAACTTGTCCTTTTTCCAAAAATACAGAATAAAGAGAATAAGACATAAGATTATCGCTAAAACACTTAAAATAGGAAAACTTACATGATTAATCAAATTATTAGTTGTATTTACATTTTTTAGATCATTTACAATTTGATCGGTTACAAGTTTTTCATTTTTCAAATAATCTAAATTGATTGACTTTAAAGTAAAAGAAGGTAAATTTAATTTATTAAATTGCTCAAAGTTACAACAACTATCATTAATGATGTTAAAATTAGAAGTTATTAGCGGTACATTTAATCCCACCAAAAACATTAAATGTAAAAAAATGCCAAGTCTCTCGATGCAGTCTTTCCATCGTAAAAAGTTTTGAGATCTCATAGAAGCCAAGTCCTATTCAAAATATTTCGTAGTTATAAATCAAAATTTAGTAATTGTATCAATAGTTTTCTTTATATTATAATTATAGTGACTTGGCAATGAGCACAAGAAGAAACAAATAAAACGGCATATTTGGAGGAGTTTAAAGTTACACACACCGCATGCGTAAACATTAATATCACAAAATTAATTTTCTGTTGGTTTATCCGTGTCGTCCCAACCGAATTTCGGCAACGGCAGTCAGTCTTAGTGCACTCTCGATTCATTTACTTTCATAAAGCGATGGCCCGTAAGGTATTCTTAATTATTGTATTGGAGAATGTAGTCGGTAGTGACCATCATGATTCACACATAACAAATAATCTGATCACTGGTCTCGTCAGTAACATTTGCACATAATTCCAGGCAGCAAGCAGCTTTTAATTTGTGCTCATTGCCAAGTCACTATAATTATAATATAAAGAAAACTATTGATACAATTACTAAATGTTGATTTATAACTACGAAATATTTTGAATAGGACTTGGCTTCTATGAGATCTCAAAACTTTTTACGATGGAAAGACTGCATCGAGAGACTTGGCATTTTTTTACATTTAATGTTTTTGGTGGGATCTCATTTATTTTTTGTAAGTGTATTTCTTTCTTTTACTTTTAGGTGACCTCACAATTTCTTGGACGTCAGCTACTGCTTTGCTTAGAACCCATTCTCTGTCTCTATCTCTTTTGTTTCTTCTCTGAGGCTTCGTTACTTCTAAGGTAGACAAGTCTGGGCGATATATACTTCGGAGTCGATTATATTCAGCTATTGCTGTCTCCTGAGCTTTGATACTACTAAAATTCCCTTATCGTTTGACGACTGAAAACTCCCATACATGCTGTATGACAACGAATGAAATAAACACGACCCATCTCCAGGAATAGAGATGACTCTGTGTGGACAAAGGTCGCCATTTATGTACAATATTTCACGTTCCATTACACTATATTTACAATTACTTCTATAACAATAGGGCTTAAACTTATATATATATGCAAACTAAATAGAACTAAACTAACTAACAAATAACTAACTAAATAAATATATATCTACTAACTTACAAACTATAACTAAACTAAACTAACTAACACGTAAAGTTCTCCGAATATCAATTATCACTACAATATTTTTTAGTTTCGAAATGGGTTTTCATTGACAGATGTATCAAATGAATATTATCGAATTATTTTGAAGTACTACTTACACTGCGCTTTGTAACGAAACCATAGAGCGATTCAGACAGGTACAACGCCATCTATCGAGCGCTCATACAATATTTATCGCAATACAATGGAGTTTTAGCTTTATTAATTTAATGAACTTTATGTATTAATTTGTATTAATGATAGTCTATGTATTACATTTATATTATTCTTTTCTATTCTATGTATGTATTCATCCAATTGAATAGGTACTTGAACAACGAACAAAGTTAACAATGCAGTCAAAATCCATACATAATGTTCTTGCCAAACCGCAAATATAAAATTGTTTTCTATGGCATATAATTTTTTAATGTTTTTATAATTTTTCCTTTATATGTGGCTAATGACCTATCTTGGTGCAAAATTTGAAGTTTCTAAGTCTGCTAGAAGTACCTTAGATTTTTGATGATCTGTCAGTGAGTCAGTGAGTGACAAAATGGTGTAACTTTGATCGACCGTAACTCCTAAACTATTAATTCATTTGGCGTGTAATTTCGAACTTAAGCTTGTTCTAATGCCTACTATTATTCACCGAAAACCTAAACTCCTAGCTTTGTCCACGTCGAAGATATAGGGGGGGCGAAACAGCCGCGAACCGCTTCGAGAAAAGATGGTACGGCCGTGCCCGTTTTGCTCGAGACTTGGCAGGGGCACTGCCGTGCCCCCAGATTTTGGATTAGATTTTGACATTAATTTATTATTTCGGTGATAAGCGATACAATTCGCAGGTAAATTCAATATACCTGTACCTGAATTAATTATTTCTACAGATTGATAAGTTTCACATTCAAAAGAAATTTTGGATGGGTTTGATTGAACAAATACCCAGTTATTGTTATGCAGTCTATGCCAAATGTCTATGTCACCATGAAGATATCTATACTGACAATATTTAGGTAAAGAATACATAGCCTTTGTAACTAATTCCGTCTCACAAGACGGATTATTGGATGAAGTATTATTGGATGAAGGATTATAGTATATATTGGAAACTTCATCCAATAATCCGTCTTGTGAGACGGAATTAGTAAACAAAAGAGATAGAGACAGAGAATGGGTTCTAAGCAAAGCAGTAGCTGACGTCCAAGAAATTGTGAGGTCACCTAAAAGTAAAAGAAAGAAATACACTTACAAAAAATAAATGAGATCCCACCAAAAACATTAAATGTAAAAAAATGCCAAGTCTCTCGATGCAGTCTTTCCATCGTAAAAAGTTTTGAGATCTCATAGAAGCCAAGTCCTATTCAAAATATTTCGTAGTTATAAATCAACATTTAGTAATTGTATCAATAGTTTTCTTTATATTATAATTATAGTGACTTGGCAATGAGCA
>CAUYWD010000228.1:0-27532 GCA_963576735.1 Bedellia somnulentella | reverse complement strand
GAGCAGCACGCTGACGATCTCTCTCATTCTGAAGGGCAAGCACGAGTTATCGACACTTTCTTTTAGAGTCGGTTAAATCATTAAACCCATCTTCTAAATGTAACTAATACTTTTCTGAAAACCGCATCCAAATAGCTTAAGCCAAACGTGAGATTATCGCGGACCAACAGACATATATACAGGTCAAACACAGAACCTCCTTTCTTTTTTTGGTCGGTTAAGGCACTAAAACCTTCTCCTAAATGTAACGAATACTTTTCTGAAAACCGCATCCAAATAGCTTAAGCCAAACGTGAGATAATCGCGGACCAACAGACATACATACAGGTCAAACACAGAACCTCCTTTCTTTTTTTGGTCGGTTAAGGCACTAAAACCTTCTCCTAAATGTAACGAATACTGTTCTGAAAACCGCATCCAAATAGCTTAAGCCAAACTCGAGATAATCGCGGACAATTATACATACATACATACATACATACATACAAACAATCGAACTGAGAACCTCCTTTTTTGAAGTCGGTTAAAAACTATCACTAATTCACTAAAAAAACTCAGAGTGATTTAAGAACTTATCACTAAAAAGTATAAAATAAAAAAGAAAAACAAAAACTTCAAATTAAAAACTAAACAGAAAAATTAAATATTATTATTTTTTATTTAAAAAAGAACCGCCTTCAAAAATCCAACTGAAAAGTATAAAATAATGTTTATTTATTTTATTATGTGTTTCGTTCTCCCTTACGCGACTTTTCCTTAAAGCATCCTTTGAGTTTCTATCTAGGCCCGCAGGTAAACAAAATAGTAACAAGTAAGCTAAAGTCTTAATAACAAATATTATAACTACCTGTTAAAAAAACTATAAAATAAACAGGCAGTAAAACTTATCTCTAAAAAACTATCACTAATTCACTAAAAAAACTCAGAGTGATTTAAGAACTTATCACTAAAAAGTATAAAATAAAAAAGAAAAACAAAAACTTCAAATTAAAAACTAAACAGAAAAATTAAATATTATTATTTTTTATTTAAAAAAGAACCGCCTTCAAAAATCCAACTGAAAAGTATAAAATAATGTTTATTTATTTTATTATGTACAACTCTATTCAACTTCTTCTTTTTGAAGTCGGTGCCAAACAGACAAATCCAAAATGAAAATTGCTACATAGAGAAAACCATACGAATAATAAATCAATCGATAGTGCCTCAACAACAGTAGGTAACACAATCGCGCTCAAAAATCAAGAAATTTCATCCGCTCGCAACGACGTCGCTTTATAAAGGATGGAATTGGGGGACAGTGAGCGGTCCCCTATCCGACTTAGCTTAGGTACACTCCTTTTCGCCGCCAGGGCGGCCTTCAGCCGCCCGGCACACAAGTCATGGTGACGCCGCACAGGCCGCAGGGCCAGCAGCACCGAACCGGTGGGGTTTTAGTCGGTAAAAGTCCGACATACCCCCCCCCCGGGATCCATGAGGATTTCCCCACCGGTAAACAAAAAAAAAATCAAAAAAAAAAAAAGACAGTGAGCGGTGCTTAGCCTGGTGTGCATGCGTCGCACTCCGCAGAGAAATTATCATAATATACATGTCACCGTAAAACTGTAAATACTAGTAAATTATAATTTTAGATAGATAGCGAGATAGTAAACTAACGTTAGGTTAGGTTATGTAAGATTATCAGATTTCAAACTAACGGAATTAACAATTCGACAGAGACATGCATGCACCGAGTTGGCACAACCAAAACTTCTAACACTTTGTAAAAAGACGATCGAGAATCTAAATCACTACATACTATAAAACAAAGTCGCTTTCTCTCTCCCTGTCTGGGATATAGGGACATCCTTATGTACACTTTAATCTGTAAAACTACGAAATGAATTTTGATGCGAATTTTTTTATTAATTGATTAAAAAGGAAGGTTTATAAGGTTGACATACGCTGATGGGGTGGAGAACTCACTCAACTTGGGCGGGCCACTAATATTCGTTCTTCTTTGTCATGCAAATTGGTTTGGCACCGACTTCAAAAAGAAGAAGTTGAATAGAGTTGTACATAATAAAATAAATAAACATTATTTTATACTTTTCAGTTGGATTTTTGAAGGCGGTTCTTTTTTAAATAAAAAATAATAATTTAGAGATAAGTTTTACTGCCTGTTTATTTTATAGTTTTTTTAACAGGTAGTTATAATATTTGTTATTAAGACTTTAGCTTACTTGTTACTATTTTGTTTACCTGCGGGCCTAGATAGAAACTCAAAGGATGCTTTAAGGAAAAGTCGCGTAAGGGAGAACGAAACACCCATCGAAAAAAAACCAAGACTTCAGCAGGGCAAGCACGAGCCGTATTTAAACTAGTTATCGCGTGGGATAAAGCAGCCATCTTTTACGCACTTACTTAGTTTCGTATACTGCCATCTCATTCTAACCGTTATCGTGTCGATAACTCGTGCTTGCCCTTCAGAATGAGAGAGATCGTCAGCGTGCTGCTCTTGCTGCCGAAACAGATGAGCAAAAAGAAGTTCACCTATCACAAATGCGAAGAAACACTCTTATATATATGTAGCGTTGAGTCGTGTAAAATCCCTTGATGAGATGGCTTTAAGTGATATAGATTCAAAGAAATTACTTAGCCATCCCCATGACGAAAGAGCCTTGATTGAAATGACCAGGTTGAAAAACATGATGTTGCAATATATATTTTTTTCTTCAATATAATTAAGAGTAATTTATTCATGTTTTTATATACTTTTTTGTTTAATAATTTAGTAACTCTGTTTATTACTAATAAAAAAACTTTATTAACATATATTGATAAATCTCTGTCTAGTGTTGATAACTTTACATACATACTTATATTTCAAACTAAGAAACCTCCTTTTTTACGAGTCGGTTAAAGAACTTAAACCTTCTCCTGAATGTAATAACATAAACTGATAACTCTTTGTCTAATAATAACTAAGAACCTTCAAACTTACATACATACTTATAGGTGAAACTCAGAAACTCCTTTTTTGAGACGGTTAGATCACTAAAACCTTGTCCTGAAAGTAACAAGTAGTTTTCTGAAAATCGCATCCGAATAGCTTAAGCGAAACGCGAGATAATCGCCGACCAACATACATACATGCAGGTCAAACACAGAACCTCCTTTCTTTTAGAGTCGGTTAAATCATTAAACCCATCTTCTAAATGTAACTAATACTTTTCTGAAAACCGCATCCAAATAGCTTAAGCCAAACGTGAGATTATCGCGGACCAACAGACATATATACAGGTCAAACACAGAACCTCCTTTCTTTTTTTGGTCGGTTAAGGCACTAAAACCTTCTCCTAAATGTAACGAATACTTTTCTGAAAACCGCATCCAAATAGCTTAAGCCAAACGTGAGATAATCGCGGACCAACAGACATACATACAGGTCAAACACAGAACCTCCTTTCTTTTTTTGGTCGGTTAAGGCACTAAAACCTTCTCCTAAATGTAACGAATACTGTTCTGAAAACCGCATCCAAATAGCTTAAGCCAAACTCGAGATAATCGCGGACAATTATACATACATACATACATACATACATACAAACAATCGAACTGAGAACCTCCTTTTTTGAAGTCGGTTAATGAAGTCGGTTAAAAACAGACTGTGCGAGAGCTTTATATGTGGTGATCAGCAAATTGCCGTTTACAACATGTCTAAGTTTTTTAAAGACCCATATGAGTTTCCTCATTCTGTCAGCTGTTTTACTGATATGGGGAATCCAAGTGAGATTCTGGTCAATAATGACACCAAGGTATTTAATACTATTAACCCTCCCTATCTCTTTGCATTCGCAGCTGTCAGCGGAAAGATTGGAGCAAATATGGGCTTTTAGGCTGAAATTTTTGGGTTGCTCCGTATTGCGGATTGAAAACGTTAAATATTTAGTTTCAACATAAAGATCGTTCAATAGCTCCTTGGAAATCCTTTTTTATGTGACCTATTGTGGGACCCCATGTCTTTTTACCGTATGTAATAACTGCTAACATACAGTTTGACGGCTTTTGTTTTCAGGCATTGTGTAATTTTGGCGTGGTGGTGCAGCTTCCAGCACCCATCGAAGCTGGATTCATACATATATACATACATATTCTCACGGCTATAGATCCCTAGAAGGGGTAGTCAGGTTGTTGGTGATGGGTCTCCAACCGCATCGCCCAAAAATCCCTTCAAAGCCCCCGATACCATTAGTCGCCTCTTACGTACACCCACTGGAAGACATGGGGTAGTGCTATTCTAAGTCGACACTACACAGCATACGAAGCTGGATTCCTTGTTGAATTTCGTATTTTATATTGTTCGTATTTCGAGTATACTTTATGCACTATCCCTCACGTCTCATGTGTATCGTGAAAGGTGACTAAGACCCATCATAATTAAGTGATACCTGACCAACATTAACCCACCTACGAGTTATTGATTCTATTGCTCTGTGGGATCAAAGCTGTGATTGTTAAATTTTCTTGATACTTATTTTGACTTATAAGACAATAAATATTTTACGTAAATGTAGTTTTGAAAATGTGTATAGGAGCACAACGACTATAAACATTGTTATAAGGAAAGTTAATTCTTATACTGAATTCGCAAAGAGATTTAATAACATAACATAACATAAACGTTCACGCCGAATATCCCCGAAGGGGTTGGCAGAGGTACTAATGACTTTGTCACCTGGTGTTCAGAGTACCCACGTTTTGCAGATTTAATAAATTACGAAATACAGAGTTTATTATAATATGACTTGGGTTAGTTGAGGGCTTGTTATGTAACATAAAACAGAACATGTATTTGTTACGTAAACAATATCCAATCTTTAGTGAAAAATCAACTAACGTTGCCTCACAACAAATATATTAATATTTATCATTTCTACGCAAACAAAATCATAACAGCGCAGTCTTCAAGAAATACAATTTTAATAAAATGTTTCTGCAGTTCCGAGAATAAGCCCCCGTGTTGCTTTTCACTTTACCCGTACAAAGTGCATATAAATTGATGCGCAGTTATGAAAAGACTGACTCGCCCTTTGACTAACCCTTTTATAAGAGCCAGCCGCGGTTGTCTGAAGGAGCACACACAAAAGAACGGTGTCAAAGAAAATTAATGGCATTTTAAAATACATCGAAACTTTTGGTTTATAAAGCGCGGATTATTGCGGCTTTAGGTATTGAAGTTTTCACAATTTAATGTTTGCCTGTTTTCATTTATGTCTTAAAAAAATACTATCAAGGCTTTGAATATCTAAAATAGGAGTAGCCAGAGCTACAGAATTAAGATTTTCTCAACCTTCTGGGAAGTTAATTTGGGAATAGATAGAGTACAATAAGGATGGTTGGTGTTGGGTCTACAGCCACCCTAAGTAACATTTTTTTATGTCGCTATTTGTGTAATTGGTTAAAGTATTTGTGTAATTGGTTAAAGCATTTGTGTAATTGGTTAAAGTATTTGTGTAATTGTAAATAAAAGATGTAATTAAAGGAAAGAAAAATTTCGACACTGGTGGGGTTCGAACCCGCGACCTTCGGGTTCTTTCCTTTAATAACATCTTTTATTTATGAGTAATAATCCCCACATGAGGAATTCATGTCAAAAAACATTAAATTTGTGTAATTGGTTAAAGTATTTGAGTAAATGGTTAAAGTATTTGTGTAATTGGTTAAAGTATTTGTGTAATTGGTTAAAGTATTTGTGTAATTGGTTAAATAGCCTCTTATTCTTTTTTTTTACTCAAGCTTAACTTCCACGCCGTATATCCCCAAAAGATTAGGCAGAGGTACTAATACTTCTGAATCTTACGTGACATTATCAATTTGGAGTACCAAAGTTTAATATTTGTTATTTTTTTAATGTTACATTTTGTCGTGTAGTGCCGGCTTAGAATATTGCTACCCCTTCCTACCCACGGGTGTCGTAAGAGGCGACTAAGGGTATTAGGGTTTTTTATTGGATTTTCGGGCGATGCGGTTGGAGACCCATCACCAAAAACCTTTATTCTTACCATCTTTTCCTCACCCAACTTCCAAAAGGGGCTGAGGAATTTATAATTCCTTAGCTCTGGCTACCCCTTTAAGGGAAATATAGCCGTGAGTATATGTATGTTACATTTTTAGATGAAGCCGCAATATGATAGGTATCTTGCATATTACAAGTTAACAGGCTAAGTTAACATACCAAAAGCAGTGTACAGCATATTAATTAAATTTTAATTAAATATAAAGCAATTTTTGTTTAGCAAAAGTTAATGATACTGGTTTGTAAGGGGGACGAAAAAAACACTAGTCAAATATTTCACACAAATTAACTATAAAAATAAATAAATAAAAATCGTTTATTTGCCAGTACACAAGTGTGAAAAAGTTGTTGTATTAACAATATAGGCATATATGTACTGCCGATGAGGCGTGCAAATTTTATACATTCAAATTAATAATTATGTATGTCAAAATATTATAATAATTGCAATTCAATCATAAAGCTTATGTCAGAAGGAAAACCAAATTAAAAAGAAAACAAAAATATACAAAATTAACAAAATAATCGAAAACAGTTTAAAGTAGTCGGCAATAACGTATATTTGTTATTGCCAACTACATTAAGTAAGGCGTGTAGAGTCATATAATTTCTATAAATGTATTTCAAGTGGTGAAAATACAGGAGAGGCAGGTAGTACCGGAAGTGGAAACCGCCAATTATTGGGCTGTTCCGGACGGCGGGCCTGTTTCCGGTTGGACCGACAACCCCATCTTGTCACCCCCTTCCTGCCCTTTCACTGGCAAGTGCATATTGGAGATTTCAAAGGAGAGTGTAGAGTAAACAGAAATACAGTGTCTTTTTTACCTTAAAATTAGAAGGGGCAACAGCGGTATGTACACAAGTTTGTTGTGGTCATTTTGCCTTTACCTATACTGAAGCTTGTTAATCTTGTAAAAAAAAATGTGACTAACTAAAAACTCCAAAAAAAGGTATCCAAAACAGGAAAATAAAAAGTTTGAAACCATTTACGCAAGAGATAGAGGGAGGGGGGAGAGTCTTTGAAAATCATTAAGGCGCAGTTCAAACCACCAATTCGATAAAATATGGTCCTTTAATAAAAATACTAATAGAACAAGTATTTTTTAAAATTTATTTTAAAAAGAACATACATACATACATACATATACTCACGGCTATAAATCCCTTAACGGGGTAGCCAGAGCTTTGGAATGAAAAATTCCTCAGCCACTTTTGGAAGGTGATTGGGGAAAAGATGGTAATAATAAATGTTTTTGGGACGGGTCTCCAACCACATCGCCCAAAAATCACTTAATAAGCCCCTATACCCTTAGTTGCCTCTTACGATCACCCGCGGGTAGAAATGGGGTAGTGTTATTCTAAGCCGACACTACACGGCTTAAAAAGAAGTATTTTATAAAAGACACAAAGGAATACAACTTGTTTGAACATTTGTCGTAAATCAATAAACGCTCGGTATGACAGTAGCATAGTTGCACTTGCACAAATACAAATATCGTCGGGAAATACACCAACACACGCAACCTTGATAAATCCGAAGATACTTCAAGATGACATTATGACAGCTAAACTGACTATGCAACTGAAAGAGCTTTTTAAAAAGTAAAAAATATAGCGGTTTTAAAAAAACGTATTTAAATTATTGAATAACGCAACAGTGATAGCTTAGTGGGTAGAATACAGCTTATCCTGCAGATGATGAGTGTTCAAATCCCAGGTCGGGCCTTCACCAATTTGTCTTGTTTAAAGACATATGTGTGGTTAATTTATCATGGTTGTTAATGGTGAGGGAAAATATCGTAAGGAAACCCGCATGGCTAAGTTGTACTTAGTCATGTGACAGTGTATTCGTACAAAACGCCGATAGGCCTGCCCCCTATCTCGTGAGCTGACAGTCCTAACAAAGCGTGGGTACTCTGAACGTTACGTGACAATGTCACGAGATGTGCAGAAGCATTATTTACTCTGCCGACCCCTTTGGGGTTACAGAGCATGAACGTTTGAGTTTGAATTAATAATTAGAGCGTATATTCATATTTTGAGTTTTATGGTGGTACTTACGCTGCTCATAATAAAATTTATCGAATAAACGCTTGTGTGACTTGAAATATCCTATTAATATTATAAACTAGCTGACCCGACAGACTTCGTACTGTAAATTTGCTAATTTTTTTTAACCGAAACTTGACTACCTATTTTTTAGCTATTCAAGGTTTCTTTGCACAAAATTATTATTTAAAATGAATCACATAAATTAAATTTTAAAAATCAATTGTAAACTTGAAACAACCATTAACGTTGTCTGCCCGTTCGGGTCGCGCACCTCAACATGAGCCCAACCCCACCACCGCCGTCGCCGCCGCCCGCCGCCACTCGCCGCCACTGTCGTGCTATGCGGACCAACCGACTGACACAACGACGGAACGGAGCCGGCCGCCGCCGCCATCTCTGCCCTCGGCATTGTAAATGCATCTTGTGTATTAATATTAACATAAAAGTGTTATGATATGTATATATTCGGAATCCTCATTTCGTCCGCTTTAATTTGATATGCATTTTGTTTTATGTTTATTGGTCAATGTCGGTAGGAACATCGAGTAGTTGAAAAAAAAGATATTTCGTAAATTAAACTTGAACACCACTAAAATCGTTATTGTGGCTAAACCTTAAAGGATAGACATATGCTTTTGCAGACATTTTTATAGAACTTTTTGAGAACAATAATTCCCCCATACATTGTTATTCTGTATTTTGAGTTATTTCAGCAGCGCACACAATGCAAGCCTCCAAAAAGCTCGTTTTTCTTCCGTCCGTCTGATAACTGTTACGATTACTCTAATAATTTCTTAAGTAGGTACACCTAAATTATACACCTATAGAATTCCTGGAATGTCTTCTTTCCATTATTGAAAACCGCATAGCTATTGATATAGTAGTTTTTGAGATCCTAGGTAACAAACACAATTTGGGCGCCCTTTGCAACTTCATTTTATACTATGTATAGATAGATGTGAAATTTTTAGATGTTTGGATGTTTGGGTGTTTGAGGTAAAAAGGCAATCTCAATTACAAAATGTACATACATACATACATACATATTCTCACGCCGTTAGTTCCCATTGGGGTAGGCAGAGACTATCGATCGCCACTATTACAAAATGTATATGAATAAAATTTAGCAGAATGCTAGATAATGACCCAAATTATAACATAGAATACTTTTTCTCCCGGAAATTTGACCAATAAAATATTTACGCTTGATTGAACTTAGAGTACCGGAAAAAAACGCCTAAAGTTTGGCATAAGCAAATTTACAGTACGAAGTCTGTCGGGTCAGCTAGTAGATAATATTTTACCTTTTTCTTCGCTGAGTGGTCGATGTAAAAATATCCCCACAGTCGGAAATCTCCAAACAAATCGACACAGGCCGCATACAACCTTATAAATAACTGAGCCGGAGCTTCACATGTTTGTACGAAAATATTGCGGATTTATTCCGACTTAGAAATATTGCGGTATTATACTAATACTGCGAGCAGACATTAGTTATGGGAATTTTCAATCTACTCGTTTCAGAGGTGATATAAAGAATAAGGATTAGGAAAACTATGTAGTTTAAGCATTTTGCATGAAATGAGAGAAAAGCTGAGAGAAATATTTATTCTTTAGTTACACACAAACCAGAAAATTTAATACGTACATACATATGTTCAAGGCTATAAATCACGAATTTCGGAAGTTGAGTAGGCAAAAGAGTATAACATAAATGTTGTTGGTTATGGGTTTCAATACAAAAAAACTCTACATCAAAAAATTCAACACTTTCTTCTAAGATATCGTCTTTATAAAATAATTTCAATTAAAAAATTTACAGAAATCATATCTTTCTCCTTTAACTATATTGTCGTCTACGCATCTTAAACGGATCGGACTCGACATCAGGTATTTCTTAGTCTACTACCCCTTTTTTTGTAGTTTTCATGCGTAAGTTAACTATGAAAATGTATACTCACGCTATTAGTTCCATTGCGATAGGCAGAGAAGATATGGATCGCAACTTTTTACAGTCCTGACAAATTTCTCAAACTTCTACAATAATTAATCTTTTCATACATGTTCTTTTATTCTTGAGACTACCGGCGGGCGACGATGCCTGCCTTTTTAAGTACATTTATCTATTTGATCTAAATATTTCTTTATCTTTATTTCTTTTTTTCAAAAAAAAGCCTAATACAATATAATCGTTTAGTCATATTAAAAAGATATTTCCAACAACAATGTAAAACAGGGCCGATTTCACAGGTGGCGGAGGGTGGCGGTGGGGCAGATGAGCCATGAACTCTTTTAGAATTCTTGCCTCATCTGTCACGCGGGTATCATCCCCGGCGAGTGAAATTGGGCCATGTTACGATGGTCAGTCAGCATTGTATATAAATTTATAAGTAAATTATATTTATATTCATATTTCTTAAATAGAGAACGTCACTAAGACGCAATACAAACAACTGTGATTTACAATGTAAGAGCGGGGGACGGTGGTCACAATTAAACCTTAGAAGAGGATTAAGTGACCACGATATAATCATTGTATAATGTATTTTTCCTTTATAATGAATAAATAATTAAAAAAAATTATCAACAATATATATCTTAATATATACTAACAGTTTCAAGGCTATTTGACATAAAATAAGCACTTGAGGCCTATATAATAAACCTAGGTCTGAGCTATAGGCATCAACTCACTGAGCTAAAATTATCATCCACATTGGCATACAGTCTCTTTCACCAATTTACTTGCATCCATCCTCTTTGTGTGGATTTAGAGAGGATGGATATACTAATAAATAAAGAATAAATAAAGGAAAGAAAAATTTCGACACAGGCGGGGATCGAACCCGCGACCTCGGGTAAACGCCCCGACGCTCTGCCAATTGAGCTTCCGTGTCAATTGGCTACCAGTGCGAAATTCTTCTATCCTTTATTTCTTTTTACACGTTTAAGTAGTGTTTATTTATTAGTAATAATCCCCACATGAGGTTTTCATGAACAAAAAGATTTAAAAAAGGATGGATATAGTTTGCATTTCTAAACAACTAACTTTAACTAAGCAGTCAAAACAAAAAAACCACAATTTCTAAGATTTTTCTGCCATTTTGATGTAAAGTTAAAGGAACATTTGTGAAAGAAATATGTGTGTTTACGGGCATATTTATACAATGATAAAGATAGCCCTAAACTAAGTAAGACTTGTATTAACGTAACATAATACATAGATACATACATATACTCACGGCTATAATTCCCTTGAAGGGGTAGCCAGAGCTAGGGAATGAGACACTCCTCAGCCACCTTTGTAAGTTGCGTGGGGAAAAGATGGTCAAATAAAGGTTGTTGGTGATGGGTCTCCAACCGCATCGCCCAAAAATCCCTTAAAAGCTACAATACCGTAAGTCGCCTCTTACGTACACCCACTGGAAGAAATGGGGTAGTGCTATTCTAAGCCGACACTACACAGCAGCACTACGTAACATAATATGTTTAAATTGTCATACGATTGCTGCTGGAAGAGTGGAATTATACCATCATAATTCGATATTGCAAATATGATTATATTTCGTATGATAGTAAACCTTGATAGCTGCAAACCACCATCGCATGACAGAATCACCTTCGCTACTCATACAGAAGCTGAAAGTTAAAATTTTTGAGACTGATTTATACCGATATGATTTTTCTCTAAACAGTATGTAATCTATACTTGTAATAAATCTGTAGAGAGGTCAATTCTGTACATGAAATATATTTTCAAAATAACCATCAGGTGGTGATAAGGGATCGATACTGATGCCAAAAATGCAATCAGTTAAATTTTTGTCTGTCTGTCTGTCTGTCGGTTTGTATATTCCTTATGGAAACAAAAACTACTCGACGGATTTTAACGAAACTTTGTACAATTATTCTTCATACACCTGCGCAGGTTTTTGTATACTTTCCAGCAGAGTAATAAAGGGGAATTTTGGGGAATTTTGGGAAATTTTGGGAAAACGGGAGAAGTTACTCCATTTTTTATGCTTCCGTCGCGTGTGCAGCCTCAATGGTTAAACTTACATAGAAATCATGTGTGACGGAAATATTTTTCATAAAATTACCTAAAAAAATCCTCAGTAGTTTATGTCTATCTTTTACGGTTGACTCACAATAACACGTGTAATTCCTGATAGCTTAGCAGTTCGGATCATTCTGATTATATTTGTTTACTCTTACGTTTGTAAACGTCTCACTCATCCCAAATTTAAAAAAGGTAACATTATTACCTATTCAATAAAAAAAGAATCATAGAAATCGGTAGACAAACACCGAAATTATACATAAAATAAGCCATCGCCATAAATCTTTACTAATTTACATATAACATACTAGATGGCGCGAGTAGTTGCATCCTAAATCACGTAATGATTTATTTTTTAGATTGTTATAAATACTTCATGGCGTTTTATTTTAAAAAAATCTATTAAACGGAAATACTGAACCGTTCATCAAAGCGCATTTAAAATCACCAAACTACACTGTTTAGGGAGTGCTATAAATTTAATAAATTGAAAACATTGCGCTGAATTTCACAATGCTTGAGCAGTGACTGAAGAAAGAAACCTCAGATATTTAAAAAACAACGCTACCCGTGCGAAGCTGGGACGATCCACTAGTTTATAAATATATGTGGTATATTTATCAAGATTATTAACGGCGCGGGAAAACATTAAGGTACTCGTACAAAGCTAAGATAGACCTACCCCCATCACGTGAATGGACTGTCCAAACAAAAGGTGCGTACCAGGTGATCAAAGTGGTACGTGATTTTTAGAACTATAAGTTCCTCTACCACCCCTTCAGGGATGTAGGTAAGAACGTAGAGTGTGAATTTGAGAGATGAAGCTTAGATTAGTCAATCATACATACATAGGTACATACATATACTCACGGCTATAAATCCCTATAAGGGGTAGCCAGAGCTAAGGAATTAGTAATCCTTTAGCCACTTTTGGAAGTTGCGTGGGGAAAAGGAGGTAAAAATAAAGGTTGTTGGTGATGGGTCTCCAACCGCATCGCCCAAAAATCCCTTAAAATGCCCCAATATCGTTAGTCGCATCTTACGTACACCCACCGGAAGACATGGGGTAGTGCTATTCTAAGCCGACACTACACAGCTATTAGTCATTCAGTGATTGTCATTTCAAGATCTTTGACTTCTCACAAAAACTCAGTAGAAATACTTATCATAATTACCTTTCTGAAGCACCAAAACAAAATGATGTAGGATCCAATGCATTGTTTTAATAATCGCTGACTTATAAAACGTAAACGCTCGACTGAGAGGGGAGCTGAGTAATCAGTTATATTTACATTTTGCTGAGACCCACCTGACGCCTCAGAGGGGTCCCGCTTATTTACGTATGTCTTCGTTTTGCGAGAAATATTTACGAAAATTAAATTTACAAAATTGAATGAAGAATTACCTCAGCGTGATTGCGTGAAAAATAATGCGATCGCGATACGAGATTAGAGCGAAAATGGCAATTTTGTTGGATATGTTAACCTTGAATCACAAGTTTATTGAATAACATATTAGATAATGATAAGATTATTAATGGGTAAATAAATGTATGAAAAATGACTTGATATCAGAGTGTTTTATTTTATTTTATGTACTTTTCCCTAGGGTTTCAAGAGCAACTAAAGGTTTATTTTGTTGTAATGTTCCCTTCATCTGTCAAGAAACTCTTCCAGCCAAAATTTAAACAAACTTACAAATGTTTTCGAATTTGCGACTCCACAGTATATAGCTTAAATTTATTTTATTAATAATATGCGCACCTTCCGTTTCACCTGTTAGCTATTTGTGTAAAGGCATGTCATGATATTTTATCTTGTACTGTATCTGCTGCGTAATGTGGGCTTAGAAGAGCACTACCCCATTTCTTCCGGTGGGTGTATGTAAAAGGCGACTAACGGTATTGGGGCTATCAAGGGATTTTTGAGCGATGCGGTTGGAGACCCATCACCAACAACCTTTATTTCACCATCTTTTCCCCACACAACTTTCCAAAAGTGGCTGAGGAATTTCTGATTCCTTAGCTCTGGCTACCCCTTCTAGGGATTTATAGCCGTGAGTAAATTAACAAACTTACAACAACAAGTTTGTAATTGATTAAGTTTTGACACTTTCCAGCCTATAAAGATTAACAATATAATGCACTAAGCATGCTTCATTTATATAATATCTCTAGTCTTAGATCCACACTGTTACCTATTCGAAAGTTCATTAGTTCTTAGTTGACTAAGTGTCGCACAAGATTCGGAGTAAGTATCACAACATGACCAAGTTGCATAAGTGAGCACAATAGCTCCAAGTAGTGGCATCACAATAAGCAGGAAACTTTCCACCGTCTGCAAATGAGAGACGGACAAGTTGCGTAGTTCATCTTTGTATCATTTACCTTGTACTATTGCTTACATAACATATAACGTAAACGTTCGCGCCGAATATCCCCGAAGGGGTTGGCAGAGGTACTAATACTTCTGAACATCACGTGAATTTGTCACCTGGTGTTCAGAGTACCCACGTTTTGCATGGACAGTGTACTCACGTGATAGGGGGCAGGCCTGTCGCCGTTTTGCACGAATACACTGTCACATGACTAAGTACAACTCAGCCATGTGGGTTTCCTCACGATGTTTTCTCTCACCGTTAACAACCATGATAAATTAACCACACATATGTCTTTAGAAAAGACAAATTGGTGTAGGCCCGACCCAGGATTTGAACACTAGTCGTTTGCACGTTAACCGAGTGTTCTACCCTCTGGGCTATCACGGTTGCTATTATTGTACCATTATTGTTACCAAATTATTTTGATTTGTATTTGCCGTGTAGTGCCGGCTTAGAATGACACCTACCATTGCTACCTACGGGTGTTGTAAAAGGCGACTAAGGGTATAGGACTATTTTTAATGGTTTTTGGGCGATGCGGTTGGAAACCAATCACTAACGATACTTTATTTCTACCATCTTGTCCCCTATCAGCTTCCAAATGTGGCTAAAGAGTTTCTAGTTCTGGCTACCCCTTTTTCGGATATATGGCCGTGAGCAGGTATCTGTATGTATGTCACCTTGTCATAGTTTAGTAGTTTGTTTCTCACATGATTTATAGTAAGTATCACAACATAACCAAGTTGCATAATCAAGCAAAATAGAGAAGATGGATGATAGATAATTGGTAAAAGGGATCTATAGAGCTAGTGTTAATCGTAATGTTAGTAGAGGAGGACCACGGAGAACACACTTGGACCAAATTGAGAGTGTGCTCAAAAAGGCTGGCGTCCGAAGTATGAAGAATAAAAGAGCATGTATGAAAAGATTGATGGATGTAAACGAAGCTAGAGAGGTTTGCCAGGATCGTACGAAGTGGCGATCAATAGTCTCAGCCTACCCTAATGGGAACTAATGGCGTGAGTATATGTATGTATGTATGTAATAGTTCCAAGTAGTGGCATCACAATAAGCAGGAAACTTTCCACCGTCTGCAAATGACAGACGGACAAGTTGCGTAGTTCATCTTTGTATCATTTACCTTCTACTATTATTTTGATTTAGTTCGCAAATTATTTTGATTTGTATTTGGCATTGCTTTGCTCGGTTTAGGTATACATTTTTAAAGGAAATTCGTTTCATGTTACTAAAACGAAGTATCACTTTCTATTTTGATCTTGAAAGGTATTATCAAAAGACGACAATTGCAATAATAATAAGACTAAAATAGATATTTTTAATTTGATTTTGTAAAGTTTTAAGTTATTAGCTTCATATATGGTTGCGGTGTGATATTAATTGTTCAAAATACATTTTGAACTATTTATTGATCTTTATGAAAGCTTAATTAGATCCAGTGCGAGAAATAGTTTTTTGATACATACATACATACATACATATACTCACGCCATTAGTTCCCACTGGGGTAGGCAGACACTATCGATCGCCACTTCGTACGATCCTGACAAACCTCTCTAGCTTTGTTTACATACATCAATATTTTCTTGCGTGCTCTTTTATTCTTTTTTGATGTAACCAACTATATTTATATAAACATTGCTTCTGGGCATATATCCCTTGTTCAATCGTCAATGGTTATGTGGAAGTGATTGTTTTAAGTGATAAGACTGCTTATTGGACGAACTTCAAGTTAATACTACTACATACATACATACATACACTCACGGCTATAAATCCCTAGAAGAGGTAGCCAGAGCTAAGGAAATAAAATTCAAAAGATGGTAAAATTAAGGTTGTTGGTGATGGGTCCCCAACTGCATCGCCCAAAAATCCATTTAAAAGCCCCAATACCCTTAGTCGCCTCTTCACTAAAGTCATTTATATATTTTTCTCCCTAGTTTTTTTCCCTCGCCTCTGATGTAATCAATTAGAAAATTGTATTAGGTAGACGTTGGAATACAATATTCTGCTGTTAGAATATATATTTCTTGTTCAACTCTAAAAGGCAAGAATTTCAAATATTATTACGAAAATTTTCAGGAATTAATTTTTGAAATATGATTTTCGACAGTTGAGTGTTCTAAGTAATTTATCTTTATTTATCAAAACGTCTTTTTACGTGATTCGTGAAAGGTGAGGGTGTGAAAGATGATATTATAAAAAAGATATAAACATTAAAGTTAAGATGATTTGGGCACTTAGAGTGGTTGGATGATATTAAAATGGTAAGAGATATCTATAGAACCAATTTGAAAGGTATTGTTAGTAGACGATCTCGGAGGACGCATTTGGATCAAATAGTGAGTGTGCTCAAAAAGGCCGGCGCTAGGCATCCGAAGCACATACATACATACATACATATACTCACGGCTATAAATCCCTAGAAGGGGTAGCCAGAGCTAAGGAATTAGAAATTTCTCAGCCACTTTTGGAAATGATATTACACATTTACACATTGATACAATTAGGCGAGTAACGGTATTCGGACGCTGTGTAGTGTCGGCTTAGAATAGAACTACCATATAGCAATAGCATACCATTTCTTCCGGTGGGCATCCGAAGTGTAAAGAACAAAAGTTGATGGATGGACACTTCACGGCAAAAACCGTATTGTTTATGTGTCATGCAAACTAAGAAATACAGACTACTACGGAATATTAATTGGAAGTACTTTAACTATCGTACTTAGTTAGCTACACATCTAGGCATCAGAAGTTTGAAGAAAACTATATTATGGATTCATAAAAAAAATACGACATGATAGTCCAGTGGATAGAACACCCGCCCGAAAAACTGAAGGGCGTGAGTTCCAATCCTGGGTCGGGCCTACACCAATTTGTCTTTTCTAAAGTCATATGTGTGGTTAATTTATCATGGTTGTTAACGGTGACGGAAAACATCGTGAGGAAACCCACATGGCTGAGTTGTACTTAGTCATGTGACAGTGTATTCGTACAAAACGGCGATAGGCCTGCCCCCTATCACGTGAGTACACTGTCTAAGCAAAACGTGGGTACCTTCTCTGGACACTACATGGCGCTGCCATGTGAGTTCAGAAATATTGGTACCTCTGCCAACCCCTTCGGGGATAAACGGCGTGAACGTTTATGTTTATGTTATAAATATAATAATATTATTTATTATTATAAATATATTATATATATAATACTTAAACATACAAACATAAATATTTATAATATACATTTAATTTAATTAATATATCATATTAATTTGGTTGTATTTATATTAACTTTTACTTATACTTATACTATTACCGATACACACATACTTATAATAGACTATTATAATTATATACATTGCGATCGATACTAGTCGGTCGATAATAATCGATTTGCATATCGATAAGCGGTTCGATGGGATGTGACCCCGTCACTAGTTTTAACAACTTTTATTCTCGCGGGTAGGTTTGAGCTACCGCGATGATGGTTCGAGAAACGTGGCCTAACCAGTCGTGAATCACTTATCGCGATACGTACAGCATTCGTATTATTCTCGTGTTATTTCTAATTAAGCTTAATCCGTGTTGAATATTGTTAATGTCGTTAACTGTTACTTCTTTATTCGCTATTGTATGTGACTGTCTTCCTAATTTGTGTCTGTGTCTGAGCTGTGTAATCTTTTTTCATTGTGCCTTCTAAAATTCATAGTGTGTGTCGGTGAAAAATAAACCTGTCAAACTGTAAGTGACTTTATTATTTTATATTCGCCGACCGGTGAGATAACTCATTACATCTTCACCCCCCTAACGCTATATTGGTGACCCCGACGTGATGGACAGAGAAGAAGAATTCAGAAATGCACATGGCGTGGTGACGTCATTACCGACCAGCCGCGCAGGCACTAGTGATGGGAACGAGTCGATGAAACATATCGATGTTTTTAAAGTTAGTGCACGACTTCCACCTTTTTGGCCCGAAGAGCCTGAAATATGGTTTTCCCAGGTCGAGGGACAATTCGCAATTTCAGGAATTTCTAGCGATGTAACCAAATTTCACTATGTCATTAGCCAGCTGGATAACCAATTTTCCAGGGAAGTCAAGGATATTATTATTAATCCACCAGCATCCGATAAATATCAGAAGCTTAAATCAGAATTGATTAAAAGATTGACCGCATCCAGAGAGGTGAAAATCAAGCAGTTATTGATGCACGAAGAGCTCGGCGATCGTAAGCCATCACAGTTCTTACGACATCTTAAAAGCCTGGCTGGCATCAATGTTCCAGACGATTTTGTGAAGACGATTTGGATAAGTCGACTTTCACACGGGATTCAAACGGTGTTAGCAGGTCAACCGTCCACATCTTCCATCGATGATCTGGCAGACTTAGCCGATCGTGTACAGGACATTGCTACTCCTTCACCAGTTGTCGCATCTACGAGTGCTAGTCAAGCAAGTCAATGCTAACCAAAGAAGTGGCTGAGCTGCGGAGACAATTCGAGAAGCTCGCTTCAGAGAGGAACAGCAGACCACACAACAGATCGAATAGGTCAGCGCGTCCTCGTTCTTCATCTAGATCGAAACGCTCACATTCGAACTACAGAAAATACCCCATTTGCTGGTACCATACCAAGTTTGCAGAAAAGGCCAGCAAATGCATATCTCCGTGTGATTACCAGGCGGGAAACGCCAGGGGCGGTCGATAGTGGCGACTGCAGACTGCCCTTCAACTTCTACTGGTCGCCTATTTGTGACGGATCGAGCCTCGAAGACGCAGTTTCTGGTCGATACAGGAAGCGACCTCTGTGTTTTCCCCCGGTCCATGCTTCGTGATCGTCGTGCTAAGACTGACTATAACTTGTGTGCTGCAAATGGATCTAGTATTTCTACATATGGTTATGTACATTTAAATTTAAATTTTGGTTTACGTAGAGAATTTAGTTGGCGTTTTGTTGTTGCGGATGTAAGTAAGGCAATTATAGGTGTTGATTTCTTAAATCATTATTATTTGATTGTTGATTGCCGCAACAAACGTTTAATAGATAGCACAACTTCTCTTTCGTCTATAGCTAAATTAGTTAAGTGTAATAATATAGCATCTGTAAAAATCATGACTGGTGAGACTCGGTTTCATAAAATTCTCGACGAATTCCCCGAGATTACTCGACCAACTGGTATTCATCGCAATATTACACACCAAACAGTGCACCACATACGAACAACTCCAGGCCCACCAGTATCTTGCACTCCTCGTCGTTTGGCGCCTGACAAATTGAAAATTGCTCAACAGGAGTTCCAGGCCATGCTTGCTAATGGTACAGCCCGTCCTTCGGAGAGTCCGTGGGCTTCCCCACTCCATCTAACTCCCAAAAAGGATAATGGTTGGCGACCTTGCGGTGATTACCGCATGCTTAACGCCCGTACAATACCCGATAGTTATCCGATCAAACACATCAATGACTTTTCACATAGCCTTGTTGGTTGCAAAGTTTTTAGTAAAATTGATTTACTGAAAGCCTACAACCAGGTGCCCATTTTTGAGCAAGATATATCGAAAACAGCCATCACGACACCGTTTGGCTTGTTCGAATTCCCCTATATGACCTTCGGACTCCGAAACGCAGCCCAAACTTTTCAACGGTTGATGGATGAAATCACTAGAGGACTTGATTTTACATATTCGTATTTGGATGACGTCTTGGTGTTCTCACGTGACCAACATAGTCACGAAGAGCACCTACGTCAAATTTTCACAAAGTTGAAAGAGTACGGTATGTCTGTAAATCCAGAAAAGTGCGTTTTTGGCGTATCTGAGATATCATTTTTAGGTTACTCTATAAATGAAAATGGTTCCAAGCCGCTTGATTCTAAAGTAGAGGTCATAAAAGAGTTTCCTGTGCCTAAAACTGTACGTCAGCTTAGAGCGTTTTTAGGCATGATAAATTTTTACAGGAGATTTATCCCTGGGGCAGCTGAAATTCAAGCACCTTTAAATAATTTGTTAACAGGTTCGATGAAAGGAGCACACCCAGTTTTTATTGAAGGTGAAGCACTTCAAGCTTTTAATGCCTGTAAAGATAGCCTTGCTAATGCTGCTTTACTAGCTCACCCGGACTGTACGGTTCCACTTGCTTTAGTGACAGACGCTTCTGATAAGGCAATCGGTGCAGTCCTGCAGCAACTTAAAAATAATTCCTGGCAACCATTAGCTTTCTTTTCCCGAAAGTTAAGTCCATCGCAGGTGAAGTATTCGCCATACGATAGGGAACTTCTTGCCATATATGAAGGCATTAAGTATTTCCGACATATGCTTGAAGCCCGCCATTTTATTGTCTATACGGACCATAAACCGATTAGTTTCGCATTCCATGAAAGGAAAAAAAACTGTTCGCCTAGGCAGTATAGACATCTGGACTTTATTTCCCAGTTCACTACCGACATTCGGCACATCTCTGGCAAAGACAATATTGTTGCTGATGCTTTGTCGAGAATAGAAGAAATAAGAGCTCCAGTCAGTCTAGAAACCTTAGCTAGCACTCAAGAATCCGATCCAGAGCTAGACAAATTGTTAATCGAAGGATCATCATCATTGCGTCTTGAGAAAATGACTGTTCCTGGTAGTCGTGTTCCCCTGTACTGCGACGTCAGTACACCGACTACTAGGCCTTACGTCCCCAAATTTCACCGCAGGCAGGTTTTTGAAAGCTTGCATTCTTTAAGTCATCCCGGACCTAACGCGTCTGCAAAACTTGTTGCAGAACGGTTTGTTTGGCCCGAGATAAGGAAAAACTGTAGAGAGTGGGCACGAGCTTGCATAGCTTGTCAAAAAGCTAAAGTTACTCGCCATGTTTCCTCCCCTCTAGGTTCTTTTCCCTTGCCTCGGACTCGTTTCAAACAAATCCATATCGATTTGATAGGTCCCTTGCCAGTCTCAGAAGGAAATCGATATTGTCTGACAGCCGTAGATCGATTTACTCGATGGCCGGAAGCTATACCGATAGGTGATATAACCGCTGAAACCGTTGCCAAAGCATTAATTTCAGGTTGGATTTCTCGTTTCGGTTGTCCAACGGACATCACCACCGACCGGGGACGCCAATTTGAATCCGCTTTGTTTTCCGCTTTGGCAAAAACAGCTGGCTTCCAACATAAGCGCACCACGGCCTACCATCCTGCGTGCAATGGTATGATCGAAAGATTTCACCGTCAACTGAAAGCTGCAATTGTTTGTCATGGAAACAGTAAATGGTCAGAGTCCTTGCCATGGGTTTTATTAGGAATCCGAACTGCTTTTAAGGAGGATATCCAAAGTTCTTCGGCAGAACTAGTTTATGGAGAACCACTGCGCTTACCGGGCGAATTTTTCGAATCCGCTGAAGCTGGTTCTACTGACACTTCCGATTTTTCAGTTCGCCTTAAGGACATAACATCAAAATTACGACCTTTCCCCGCTTCACGTCATTGTAAGCCTAAAGTTTTCATATATAAAGAATTAGCCACCAGTGATCAAGTTTTCCTCCGTGAAGACGCATTACGTGGCGCATTACAACCAACGTACTTAGGCCCATATAAAGTTTTAGCGAGGGACGATAAAACATTTAAAATACTTCGAAACGGAAAGGAAATTACAGTATCGATAGATCGCGTAAAACCAGCCTTCATACTTAACGACCAGACCGAATCACAACCAATTCCAGAAATGTCGAAAAATCACGTCACACGTTCTGGGCGGCAAGTCAGATTCCCAGATTATTATCGCCCATGATGGTCTCTGGAAGGGGGTGATGTGGGCTACACCTACATCATTATTATAAATATATTATATATATAATACTTAAACATACAAACATAAATATTTATAATATACATTTAATTTAATTAATATATCATATTAATTTGGTTGTATTTATATTAACCGTGCAACCGTGATAGCCCAGTGAGTAGAGCAACCGTGATAGCCCAGTGAGTAGAACACTCGCTTATCGTGCAAACGACTAGTGTTCAAATCCTGGGTCGGGCCTACACCAATTTGTCTTTTCTAAAGACATATGTGTGGTTAATTTATCATGGTTGTTAACGGTGAGGGAAAACATCGTGAGGAAACCCACATGGCTGAGTTGTACTTAGTCATGTGACAGTGTATTCGTACAAAACGGCGATAGGCCTGCCCCCTATCACGTAAGTGCACTGTCCATGCAAAACGTGGGTACTCTGAACACCAGGTGACAAAGTCACGTGATGTTCAGAAGTATTAGTAACTCTGCCAACCCCTTCGGGGATATTCGGCGTGAACGTTTATGTTATGTTATGTTATGTTATATTAACTTTTACTTATACTTATACTATTACCGATCCACACATACTTATAATAGACTATTATAATTATATACATTGCGATCGATACTAGTCGGTCGATAATCGATTTGCATATCGATAAGCGGTTCGATGGGATGTGACCCCGTCACTAGTTTTAACAACTTTTATTCTCGCGGGTAGTTTTGAGCTACCGCGATGATGGTTCGAGAAACGTGGCCTAACCAGTCGTGAATCACTTATCGCGATACGTACAGCATTCGTATTATTCTCGTGTTATTTCTAATTAAGCTTAATCCGTGTTGAATATTGTTAATGTCGTTAACTGTTACTTCTTTATTCGCTATTGTATGTGACTGTCTTCCTAATTTGTGTCTGTGTCTGAGCTGTGTAATCTTTCTTCATTGTGCCTTCTAAAATTCATAGTGTGTGTCGGTGAAAAATAAACCTGTCAAACTGTAAGTGACTTTATTATTTTATATTCGCCGACCGGTGAGATAACTCATTACATCTTCACCCCCCTCACGCTATAAGTATGTGACGTCCAAAAAAAAAAAAACTGTGCATCAGTTATAGTGATATTTAAATTACTTTGTTAAATTATGCATTGAAACACCTGATTAATCCAAATATATCTTAATGAAAATTTGTTTTAGTGAATCAAATATGACACATCTGGGTCGTGAGGAAAACGCTCTGTCCAAACGTTGCACTTATTTAACTAATATTATTAGCGATCCACTATTTCATATTAAAATACAACCAATACAAACCAAAATTTTTATAACAACAATTCACCTAATAAGTGTATATTTTTCAGTCTGAGCTTCCAATGCATGGTCCATCATAGTAAATAACACACAAAAATCTAGTTGAAAACAGCTCAAACTCATTAAATAAACGCCGACAGTTTAATGGGTTGTGGAACGACCAAAACAAAATAAAACGGGAGTTTCTGCAGTGTCAAAGATTTTCCACAGCTCTGACTTTCGTTTACGTATTTTATAAAGCAATTTAAATGTGAAGTAGTAATATAGGTTGCATACAGTGGACTGTATTGAACTGGATTCAAATAGCCATTTTTTCATGACACGATATGTGGAAGTCGTGGTATAATATTAAGAAGTTGTTACAAAAATAACATAAATGTCTAAAACTATGAAAAGTAAATACCAACTCCTCCGTAATTAGTTGACAGATTCTTATAAAATTGTTCGTGTATTTGGTTTTGTGTATTTTCAGAAGGTTTGAAAATATGTATTAAGATATATTAAGTTTAAATCTTTTTGTTCATGAAAACCTCATGTGGGGATTATTACTAATTAATAAAGAATAAATAAAGGTTTTTTTTTCTAAAGGTTTTTTTTTATATATATAAGGATTATTTATTCTTTATATTAAGTTCTTAAAAAATATTCTAACACGGTACCCAAACTAATGATTTTTCCTTTATTGTCTCTCTGTCACGAGGCTGGATCCCATGAAGAGTAAAAATAAGATTATTGAAATTTTCCTCTTATTAAAAATATGCAACTGCAACAAGCAAGCACTACAAAGTCATTTCTTACTGTAAGCGTTTTAGATTAAGTAAGTCCTGGTAATTATATAACTTATTATTGAGAACATCCGTGGCCGAGTGGATACTTGGCTAGCTTCTCGGTCCTGAGGTTATGGGTTCGATCTCCGCTGAGAGCAACAGTTATGTGATGAGCTTGTGTCTGAGTGTTTAAATGTGTATTATCCAATATGAAATATATAGATGAGTTTCAGAATAGAATAGAAGAGACAGAAATATTTTAAAACTTTATAGCATTTACTTAGTACTTAAATTTACTTGTCCGTTTATTTATTATTACTACAGATTGGAAACTACAAACAAACCCATAAATTTTTATTTATCTAGTATGTAATTTCCTCGCGAATATTGAATAAAGAAATCTCGGGAAGTCTCGGCCACTACTGTTATACTGAAACACGAGTGTGTTTGCAGCGTTTTAGTTAATGTATTTTTAATGTAGCGTTTAGCATATTCTTAGAGCAGAGGTTCCGTTTTGATCAACGTTATATTTCGTAGTCATGACCTTATCTTTAGCGAAGCTTATGAAAATAATATTTGCTGTTCGCTGGAATATTATTTATGCCTGTTTTAATAATGGATTTTTAAAATTCAGATATTTTTGAAGTTATGTGATACGTTATGTTAGTAAAGATACACACAAAGATAGACACAGGGCGTATTTAGAAAACGGGTGCCTTAGTACGCTCGTAATTATATAGTGAGCTTGTCCGTCAGAATAATAAGATATTAACGTAGTTTTTACTTTATAAGTGTGGTAGAGTAGAGATGGGAGTTTTAAACCACGAGTGTTATAGTTGCCGTGTAGTGTCGGTTTAGAATAGCACTTTCCCATTTCTTTCGGTGGGTGTACGTAAGAGGCGACTAACGGTATGGGGCTATTAAGGGACTTTTGGGCGATGCGGTTGGAGACCCATCACCAACAACCTTTATTTTTACTATCTTTTCCCCACTCAAATTTCCGAAAGTCGCTGAGGAATTTCTAATTCTTTAGCTCTGGCTACCCCTTCCTGGGATTTATAGCCGTGAGTATATGTATGTTGTATGTATGTAGTTATAGAAAAGTTGTAAGCGTGCTATTATCATGGGATTTGTTTGGTTTTGCAAAGTGACGTGAGATAGTCTCTGCCTTCCCCATTAAAGACTAATATAGATGTAAGTACGTTTATAGTTAGGCGCTAAAAAATGGAGTATGTTTAATGATAGTAACGAGTAATAATAAAACTTATTTAATTCGGAAAATCTGTACCTATTAGGAAAATTAGTGCATTATTTATCAACCTTCTATAAGAATTTTAAAGCCATCAAAACATCCGGGATTTCTCTTTGTGGGTTTATTTTTTGTACAATTATATGAATCCTCAGAAAAAATGTTCCATCAGTTTCCATCGAAGACAAAAAGAAATACACAAAAAGACTAAAAATACGTGCATATACTCACGGCTCTAAATCCTAAAAGGGGTAGCCAGAACCAATATATAATTCCCAGCCATTTTAGGAAGTTAAGTGAGGAAAAGATAATAACATAAAGGTTCTTGGTGATGAGTCTCTAACCGCATCGCCCAAAAATCACTTAAAGGCCCCAATACCCTTAGTCGCCTCTTACGAACACCCACGGACAGAAATGGGGTAGTGCTATTCTGAGCCGATACTACCCAGCTAAAAAATTTAATGTATTCAAACCAAGATAAGATTCTTTTCTTACAGACCTACCCCACCAAAGCCCCAGTGTGAAATGTCCACAAAATAAAACCGCAAATACGTAAAGTTGAGCTGTAAAGAGAAGTCATTGCACTTTTTAAAGTCACGTCTCGTTGAAAATTCTCCCAAAACTTCTGTGCATTCGACATATTAAAAGTTTTATAAGTTTAACGTCCAGTAAAATATTTTTCAACCGATTTTCATCATTATTTCCGTGTATTTTATTCAGATAAATTTAATAAATATTTCTTGAACCTAATCGTGATATTTTTTTTTATGATACCTACTTCGACCAATTTGTTAGTATTTTTTTTATATATGACGTGGGAAAAAGACTGTAATATAAAGGACCGTTGCTGATATAATGAGTCTATTACCCCATGGCCAACAATAATTTACAAATTCCAAACCGTAAGCCGCCTCTGACCACACCCTTAGAAATAAATGGGATAATGCTGTTCGTACCCGACATCACAGAGCACTAAATTGTGCTTTGCCTTTATTAGTAGCACTAACGCTTACAGTATAGTTATTTCAATAATAATTTTATCCCCTAAATATTAGCTTTAACACCGAAGAAAGTTGCACAGAGACAATTGACAAGCCTTAAGGAGTAGCACACACCCAGTCAAACATCTGGTGGCGTACGTTGATGTCTGAAATCAAGTGTATGATGATTATTATCATAAATGCCCGAGGTTTAGGAATTAAGGAAAGTATTAATAGACAAATCGTTGAAAAGAGGGCATAAGATTATCCGGAAAATGCATTGATTTGTTAATAATTAATATAAAATCACATTGGATACAAAAGTATTACAACGCTTATCAAATATTATTCCAGAAACATCAATACATTAATCATAAATAAAAAGATGTTATTAAAGGAAAGAAAAATTTCGACACTGGCGGGGTTCGAACCCGCGACCTTCGGGTATACGCCCCCGTCGCTCTGCCAACTGAGCTACAGTGTCAGTTGGCATCCAGCGCGAAATTTCTCTATCCTTTGTTAAAATTCGGAGGTAGGAAACGCAAACACTACTTGAACGTGTAAAAAAGAAACAAAGGATAGAGAAATTTCGCGCTGGATGCCAACTGACACTGTAGCTCAGTTGGCAGAGCGACGGGGGCGTATACCCGAAGGTCGCGGGTTCGAACCCCGCCAGTGTCGAAATTTTTCTTTCCTTTAATAACATCTTTTATTTATGAGTAAAAATCCCCACATGAGGAATTCATGTCAAAAAAACATTAAATCAATACATTAAGTTCAAAACTACAAAATTCCCAAGAAATCGTATCTTAAACCAAAATTACATCAGAAACAAAAACGTATTCTTATTCAAACAAGAGAGACGTTTTCTAGAATATACTTCA
>CAUYWD010000227.1:0-16963 GCA_963576735.1 Bedellia somnulentella | reverse complement strand
CCACATGAAGAGGCTCCTACGTTCTAATACGCACCACGCTTTCTAATAGCGAATCTAACACTGTATAAAACTTTCCAGCTGAACCACTCCCGCTGATGGAGCTGTGCCGGCGCGTGATCCGGCAGCGCGTGGGGCGGCCCCGGCTGCGCGCGGCGGCGGCCCGGCTGGCGCTGCCGCCCGCGCTGTCCGCCTACCTGCTGTACCGCGCGCCCTAGCACACGCTGCGCACCGCGCGCCAGCCCGTCAGCACCGCCCGCCTGCTCGCGCTCTCGCACCGCCACAACTTGCAGGACTAGTGCGGGATTAACTTCTCTTGTGTTTGCGACGCGTGTGACGTCATCGACTCACCTCACGCCCATTATCGTGATTGTCACTTGTCTCCGCCCGCCTGCTCGTGCTCTCGCACCGCTACAACTTGCAGGACTAGTGCGACACTATATGCGGGACTAACTTCTCTTGTAATTTGAATGTTTTTATGAAAACCTCATGTTGGGATTATTACTAATAAATAAAAATTAAATAAAGAAAAGAACAATTTCGACACAATAATTAAAAGTGTAAAAGTAGGATAGAAGAATTTCGCACTGGCAGCCATTGACACGGTAGCTCAATAGGCAGAGCGACGGGGCGTATACCCGAGGTCGCGGGTTCGATTCCCGCCTGTGTCGAAATTTTTCTTTCCTTAATTTATTATTTATTTATTAGTAACTTCTCTTGTGTTTGCGACGCGTGTGACGTCATCGTCTCACTTGACGCCCATTACTGTGATCGTCACTCGACTCCGCCCGCCTGCTCGCGCTCTCGCAACGCTGCAATGTATGGGACTAAGTGTATGACGTCATCACCTCGCAGCCTGTATGTGTCGTGCTTCACTAAGCAGCGGGACTCGCGTGTGACGTCATAATGATACGCCTGGTATGTTGTGATCGCTACGCCTGCGGGACTAACGTGTGACGTCACCACTTCGCACCCGGAAACGTTGCCTTGGATCTCTTTACTGTAGCAATATACACCATGTTTTATGTGTTTTGTTATAATGTAAAGCAGGGTTTGTTAACCTTCTTCGAGTTGTGGAAGGCTTCATGAGACAAAAAAGGTCACGTGAACTGCAGTTGAAAATAGAGTGCGAATATATTTACAATATTTACACCAAACATAAAAATGCTTGCCATGGACCAAAGATTAAGAAACCCTGCTATATATATCCGTAATGTTCGCGAACCTCTTTCGCTCCGCGGTCTTGCAACTGTTCATTCACTATTGAACAAAATTAAAGGAACGCAGAGAATAAGAAGTTTGCGAACACTGTAGATACCTATTTAACCAAACCCTTGCTGATGAAAAAAAGAAAGTCAGTCCTGTCCAATATCCAAGTTTAATATATCGGGTTAGTTTACCAAACAGCTGAGATCCGAGAAGTTGTGTCAATCTTAAAGCTATTGTATGAATTTGTAACTTGCTAATCAGGACCTGAAAAGAAAATAAACATTGCTATCCAATATTTTTTGTAGATTTACAGACACATTTATTAAATGGCTGGGCTTGATTTGCTTCCTAATCAAGCCCAGCCAAGAAAGTATCAGTTTCTGACAGGTTTCTTATTAAGCGGGAATAGTTAGTATATTTACCAATGAAACAAATGAAGTCTTCAATTCAATAAGCAATATTTCGAGTATAAAGTTTTGTAATATAGAATATAATGTCGACGAGGAATGTAGTTATGAATAGTAGCAATAAATCACACCGCTGAAGTTCCTGTTAATGCAAATAATTTCCGGAAACATGCCAGTAATGTACAGTCCTACAAAATAAGATGTTTTTCATGTTTGCATCACTACAATCATTTAAATATTATATTTGATCTAACAGTTATATACCTGAAGTGATAACCACACATGTTACTAATATTTCTAAAGCGGATGCAGTAAATGACTTCTCGATAGTGAAGCGGTGTATATAAGGTGACTAAAATAAGGAACGTAGATTCCACAAGTGAAATTAGCGAGTGCTTCAACCATATTATGTGCATTCGATGGACTTAAGTGAAACCAAAAATGATACACAAACAAGTGACTTAATACACACCATGTAGTAAAATCATCGCTTAATATTTCCTAATGCTGAGTAGAGTTGGTTACAACACAATAATTATTACTAAATAATCTCACTGTCAACTATTCCAATAAAGAACTGTTTTTGTTATCTGTGATAATATATTTTCTTACAGTTTGTTTGCAATACAGTCTGAACGTGACACAGATTTGAAGTATGGTATAAATTTAGATGTTTAAATATCCAAATATGTATGTGAATAAAGTGGCTTCATTGTTTGTGGACTCGAGCGGAACTGTTTCGTTACCTTTACCGAGATAATATCAACTAAACAAGACTATTTTAAGTTTGTACGCGGCCCTATGGCCAATGCTTGTGTTAAGTATAGTTATGTCTGAAAGCCATATTGATCTCGAGCAAGATGTTCTCTGCGGTAGACAAGTATCTTCTGCAGAGTCGTATCGATATAACTCTATAGAGAGCAGGCGGGAGTATCCACTCATCACGTCTCGGCAATATTGCTTATATGTAATTAATTATTAGAGATATTATTTTAGTACCAATAGAATCGAGTCACAACCCGTGGCTCGGATACTTAGGCCAGTGTATTGTTGGCAATTTCACACTATTTTATAGTTCTTTAAGCGACTGGATTATTTAAGTTTAAGCATCCCTCTCCTAATGTAAAAATGTGTGTTTGCGTGTGAATTTGAATATAAACAAATAACGCACCTTGTCCAACTGATATATTAGTGGCTTCCGATTGATTTCCATAGTTTTGGTGTAAGAAATGTTCTCCCACGTTGGTTCTTCTCTGCTACCTACTAGCTCCTAGTGCGTCCAAAATTACTTAGTATCGTCTGAGCACTATACTTGTAACTCATCAGCCATTAATGATCCAAATTAGTTTTAATCCCTACGAAGATGTGTAAGTACTTCCATTGTAATAAGGTTTTTCCATAAGTAGATTATATGGTATTTAGATATGATGCGATTTATTTCATTTTGATGTTGATATTCACATAACTTTGCGCGTGTACTTTTATCATACATTTTTATAATAAAAGCTGTACCTATATAATATTGAGCGGTTTCTGTAATGGAGCCAAGTTTATGATTAGCTGCTTTTATTTATGAAAAATCATCTGTAATATGTGAATATTGACATGTTAGTGTAAATGTGAATATATAAAAAAGTTAAACTGCCAAATGTGTGTGTGAAGTAGTTAGTGTGCGGTGATGTATGAGAGCGGACGAATGTTTGTATGAGATTGTGCAGCTCACTAATTATATCCATTTGCTATATGAATACACCAAGCTCCACCTACAATAACGTTGCCGATATTTCTACGATAACCCCTAGTACTGAAGAACTCTCAATACCTCAATCAAATATTCCATGATAACTATGCATTGAAACCCCATACATTTCCAAATAATGGTTTATCGTAAAAATGTTGGTAATCGCTTCATAGGACAATTTATAGTTTTTATGAACACCATTGTATATATTATTTTTTTATCATTTTGCAGTGTTTTAATGTAAGTGGAAAATGCATTTTAGTTATGTAAGTTAGGCAATATTTTTTAAAATGTCATTTCTAACTGATAACTGCGTTTGTAAGTCGAATCTCTTAGACAAGGTATAAAAAGAAATAGGAAAATGATTGGAGTAAAGTATAACTGGTTAAGAAAATAAATGATTGAACTAAGTTTTGCCTTTCATTTCTTCTATTATTTTAAGAACAAAATTATACATGTCACAAATTAGGACGGGTGTCTAAATAATCTTAATCTAACTATAATACAATCAATTGTCACACACTGCACTTCTATTTTATATACATATACTCACGCCATTAATTCCCATTGGGGTAGGCAGAGACTATCGATCGCCACTTCGTACGATCCTGACAAACCTCTCTAGCTTCGTTCACATCCATCAATCTTTTCATACATGCTCTTTTATTCTTCATACTTCGGACGCCAGCCTTTTTGAGCACACTCTCAATTTGGTCCAAGTGTGTTCTCCGTGGTCGTCCTCTACTAACATTACCATCCACACTAGCTCTATAGATCCCTTTTACCAATTTTCTATCATCCATCCTCTCTATGTGCCCAAACCATCTCAACATTCCTTTTTCTACATGTCTCAATATACACTAAATTATATTAAATTGTGTGCACTAAAAATGTCCTAAAGACTTCTCAATAAAGTGAAGTGAAAAAAAAACATTTTCGCCTCCGCACTAGTAAGTATACGACGCTGAATTGTTATTTTTCAATTATAATTACAAAACATATAATATACGCATGAAGTATGTGTACACTCAGCAGGATCATCTATCTGAGATACGTAGGCGTGATGCAGAGAATTAGATCTAAAATAGTCCTATTGAATTTTACTATTATATATAACTAATAATAATAACGAAAATCGTTCTGTTCCCCATTTATTATATGTGGAGTAGGAGGTGACTGAGAATAACTTTACCTTTGGTCATGACATAGCAAATCTTATCAAGGGCCCTTGGAATATAGGGTATTATTTACATGAATTAAAAAACTTCTGGCTTCAATGGTGGCATATTTAGAAATAATAATTCTTCAATTAACTACTTCTCATACAAACATACATGTACTCAAGGCTTTAAATCTATAGACGGTGTAGCCAGAGCTTCAAAGTAAGAAATTCCTCAGCCACTAATGGAACTTGAGCGGGAAAAGATTATAATATAAAAGGTTGTTGGTGATTTGTCTCCAACCACAAACCCCAAAAATCGTTTCAAAATGGGGTAGTGCTATAGCTATACAACTATGGTTTCATCGACTATTTTTCGATAAGCTACGTTTGACTTTCGAAGCGGCAACTGCGATGAAAATATATTATTAAATGGGTTAGAAGAGGTACGGATGAAATAATTGATGTCGGTTTGAAGAGTAGATCTCCAGGCCGTTCTCTAAATCATCTACATAAGCTGTTACGATGTATGATGAATTTTTCAACATCACGTTTACTGGAAAAGTAATAAATCGTAGTGTGTAGTTAAGCTGATAATGGTCATATTTTTTTTGTGTTTCATACATCTATAAATCTCTAGTTGATATAGCTGAAATCTTTGACATTTGCACCCATTTCTGAATATGTAGATCGCATTCCTTGAAAGTTTCCAAGTAATGATACATAAAAGCTGTATCCAGTATTAAGGTCTAAATACTCCGATTGCAGTACCTAAAGCACTTCTCAAATGTAAGCGTTTTATTATTCTACTAGCGACCCGCCCCGGCTTCGCACGGGTGCAATGTAAAATATACCTACTACAGAATGTCCTTATACACAACGTTCACAGCTTTTTTTGTCATTAGCCAATACAAACATGTTTTGCTTAGACGTTACTCTTGCTGGCTGAGGCGAGCCTCGCGTTCCGTTGACGATTCTTTATCTCTTGCTGAACGTGCTCTTCTGGCATTCACTGTACTACGACCTATGTTCGCACGACGACGTCTTCCGGACATGACTTTATAATGTCTGTTCAAAATTTTATACTTAGGTACTCAGTACTTGATTAAACTCACAACTTAAAACTATACGTATGATTATGAACTAATTTCACTAATTATTGGTTAGTGCTGGAGTAAAAAATATTTACTTACTATTCGTTCGACTAAAAACAAAAGATTATCAACAACAAAATATACCTATCCTATTCAGTTCTTCTATGAACTTAACTATAATTTTCAATAATTGAAAATGCTCGCCCTAATACTAAATTGTCTTAACTCTAAATTCAAATCAGTCTTAATGGAAGAAATACCAAGAAATATGGTTTTAAGCTATTTATAGGCACGCGCCCCGCCCGGCGCAAACAACTACGACCCTGCATTTTAAATTTGTAATATCTTCGGTAATATTCACTTAAATTACATGCTGTAAAAAGCATATTGATCTATAATAAATGCACAATTTATTTAAGGTACTTAATTGGATAAGGATTAATGCTGTATTGTTTAAAATCACTTCGTAAATAACCATTTTTTAGTAAAGAATAAAAATGGTTATGCTGGGTTATCCCTAAGAGATAGACATATACCATCGCGGACTTTTTGTTGAACTTTTTAAGGTGAACAATACTGTAGTACATTATTTTGGTCTATCTCGTAGGGTTCAGCCAGCGTTTGCAATATAAGCGCAAAAAAACGTGCTTATTTACGACATCACATTAGAAACCTTCAAATTTATCAGTGTTTCTCTACTATATTATGCATTTATTATACATACAAACCTTCCTTAAGAATCACTCTATCTATTAAAAAAAACCGCATCAAAATCCGTTGCGTAGTTTTAAAGATCTAAGCATACATACGGACATACAGCGAAAGCGACTTTGTTTTATACTATGTATTGATTACGCAATAATAATAAATATACGGACATATTCATGTTAGATCGAAACTAAGTGAGACTTGTATTATGAGACACTAACTCAACGATATGTTTAATATTACATAATATACATATATAAATAACATCCAAGACTACGAAACAATAATTTATGCTCATCACTTCGATCATATATACCAAAGATACACCAACAAAGCACGAAAAACGGCCCGGCTAAACAGTACTTATTTATATGATGATAAGCACTGTTTCACTGACAGTCGCGTGCTAGATCTTGCAATAAATAATAGGTCTTAAGAAAATGCGGCAAGGTCGATAATTGTAGAAAATATTTAATTGTCAAACAGTCATTCTCCCGGTCCACTTTTGTGAGTTGAATTTCTATGAAGTGCGGCATCTTTGGTATATATGATCGAAGGCTTATCACATAAATATTGCTCTCAGCGGGGATCAAACCCGCAACCTCCGGACCGAGAGGCTAGTCATCTATCTACTCGGCCACAGACGTCGTCATATTAATGTTTAAATGATAATATCTATGTCGTAGGATGATTTGATGTTTAGGTTTTTTGCAAAAAACCTAGGGATTATGCAAAAATCCGGATAATTAGACAACGGTTATAATATTTTTTAATCTTACTAGGTTTATTGCAAAAAAACTAGTTGGTTTAGAATGACTCCGAAACGAAATGTCAGTTTTTATGAATACATTACACTGATTGGTCGATTGCAGTGCCCCATAAACACGTCATCTCTGATTGGTTGTTAATTAAGACGTACTTACTTCATTGTTGCTACCTGCATTTAATTTTATCGTTATTTTAATTTTAGTTACAAAAAGTTCCTAAGTATAAAAATAATGTTGTCATTTCCCTTTATAACTCTAGCTATAATACTTCAATACTACAATTTAAAACGTACTTACTTTATTGTTCCTACCTGTATTGAAGACGTCCGTGGCCGAGTGGATAGGTGACTAGCTTTTCGGTCTGGAGGTTGCGGGTTTGATCCCCGCTGAGAGCAACATTTATATGATGAGCATATGTGTATTATATTATACCTATTAAATATATCGCTGAGTCAGATCCCATACTACAAGTGTTACTTAGTTTGGGATAACTTGATCTGTGTATATTATGTCCGAACGTGATTGTAATTTTACTCCAACAAAAGATTAAAAACAAATATTTAATTCCCTATTAATATTATTTAATAGTATCAAATAAGTATTCTCATTTCTTACCCTTTATAACTTTAGCTATAAAATCTCAATACCACAATGACGAACCAATCAGAATAAGTGTAGGCGAGCAATCAGAAATCAGCCAATCAGCATTAAAGAAGTACAATCTTACTAAACCAACTAGTTTTTTTGCAAAAAACCTAGTAAGATTAGAAAATATTATAACCGTTGTCTAATTATCCGGATTTTTGCAAAATCCCTAGGTTTTTTGCAAAAAACCTAAACATCAAATCATCCTACGACATCTGTCATGATAAAAAAGTGTTGCATGCAAATGCAGTAACGGATATCTAAACAGCATAGCTAACACAAGCGACCTTTTAACTAGGTATCGCGTGGTATAAAACAGCCATCTCTTTGACACGTATCGTATACTGTCATCTCATTCGTTCTCACCTTCTAAGGCTCCAAATCTTTAAATACATACATATACTCACGGCTATAAATCCCTAGAAGGGGTAGCCAGAGCTTCAGAATCAGAATGAAAAATTACTAAGCCACTTTTGGATGCCGAGTGAGGAAAAAAATTATGAAATATAGGTTGTTGGTGATGGCTCTCCAACCGCATCTATCATCAACTTCTTTTAAAGCCCTAATACCCTTTGACTTTAAGCCAATGTACATTTTAAGTATTTTATAAAGGTGATTACGATACAGCGGATCTTTTAATTCTTAGTTATTAACAACTTATCAAAGATAGGAAAATAGTTTGCTTACCTTATGCAGTTATATTTCTTCGATAATCGTCTCATTTTCAAAATAAGTTTAAAAGAAAATAAAAACCTTTCAAACTAAAAAAAACAATGAAAAGAAAATCATAAATTTTGACAAAAAAAAGATAACTATTGAAAGAATAAAAACATAAAATTAAACAAAATATAATAATGAAAAATGCTTCATTTAACCGTGAAAAGGTACTGACTCAACTAAACTTGCGAGATTTACGCCCGATTTCTGAATTGAGTATTCCAGCTGAGAACAAGTTAAGTATCGTTCTGTCGCATTGAGATCTTAACAACTGAATGAGACAAAACGATACTTAAGTCGTTCTCAGCTTGAATACTCAATTCAGAAATCGGGCTTAACCTGCAAGCACAAATTTTTAGTCAGCGCCATCACCGTTGAACAATCTTTTTACGTTAGTGTGCACAAGTACACGGCCAGTCATATAAGATTAATTATAATTATAAAGAAATCTCAGTAAGGAACAACATGGCACAAACTTAGTCTAGATTTCATTACTTTGTATAGATAAACTAGCAGCTTCAACGAGATTTGGCTAGTTTTTTTACAGAATGTTTTTGGTGGAATTTCACTTCTTTTTGTAAAGAAACGAGGCCTTAGGGAATTATTTTTATCAGATTTGCTTATTGCATAACTATATTAGTGTAATATTCGATTAAATTAAACTTAATCGTTCGAATATTTCTTCTTGTTAACTTGTAAGTATAAGTTTGAATGTTTTTGACATGAAATGCATAACCTTACCACTTTATATAAAATAATACATGGCTCAATCTCAACTGGCATCATATCCAGAATAAACTTTAATATCCCAGTAAATCGTTTAGAAACCATCGTCCCCTTGCTATGCCTACACCTAAAACGAATGTCATTGCAAATAACCCCTTAAATAGGATGTGTCAACTTTACAACTCCCTATTCAAAGACAAAGACACAAACGCTCCTGAGACGTCTATCAACACACTCTACGCACATTCAAAATAAAATGTCTCACCGCGCAGTGCGAGACTTCAATAAAGGATTTCATAATTTTCCATTATTTATTACTTATCTAGTTGTTTTTATGTTGTGCTTATCATGTTCAAATCTAGCCCCTTTCCCTTTGTAAGCAGTCTTCATTTTAATTTGAATGTTTTTGTTCATGAAAACCTCATGTGGTGTTATTACTACGACGACGGGGGCGCGATACCCGAGGTCGCGGCGGGTTCGATTCCCGCCTGTGTCGAATTTTTTCTTTCCTTCATTTATTAGTCTTCATTTTATTTGTAAGTTACATTAATGTTATTAAATTACTAAATAATAATAATAATAAAAAAAACAAATTAACTATACTAATATATTTCTTAAGTTGTCATCTCAACTGATTTATTTAATATCATGCTGTGTACACAGTTTTTTGGTATTATGTCTGAATATGTATTATTTATTAAAATTTGTATACTAATGCTTTCATAATACTGTTTGTGTGCCGAATAAATAAATAAATAAATCCTCATGTGGGGATTATGACTAATAAATAAAAGATCCCGTCACTCTGCCAATTAGGCTGTACCATCACAGATACCAATACTCGTGACGAAGAGATCGACATCCGCATTCAAAACTCCCTGCGTTGTAGCGCTGCTCTGCATAAAGTGTTAGTGTCCAAACTTCTCAGTAGAAACACCAAGATACGCATCTATAAGACCGTAATTAGGCCAATTCTCATGTACGGATGTGAGGCTTGGACACTGACGCTTAAAGAGGAAAGTAAACTCCTGGTTGCCGAGAGAAAGATCCTCCGGAAAATCTTTGGGCCAAGACAGAGGTCGGATGGAACATGGAGACTGCTGAAGAACGTTGAAGTCGAAGAACTTTTCGCTGATGCGAACATCCTTGGGGAAACCAAAGCCCACAGACTTCGCTGGCTTGGGCACCTAGAAAGGATGGGTGAAGATCGAGGTGTCAAAAAAGCGTACATGGGTCGACCAACTGGACGAAGACCTGTCGGACGCCCGCGGTACCGCTGGTGTGATGTGGTAGAAGCGGATCTTCGTGAGCTTCTAGCAAGCGATTGGCGAGAAACCACACTAGACCGAGACAAATGGCGAAATCTCGTATCGGAGGCCAAGACTCACTTTGGGTCATCGAGCCAGCGTAGTAAGTAAGTAAGTACTCTGCCAATTGAGTTACAGTGTCAATGTCAGACTGCGGCGTATACCCGAGGTCGTGGGTTCGAACCCCGCCGGTGTCGAAAGTTTTCTTTCCTTTATTCATCTTTTATTTATTGTTAGTATAAGTTTAAATTTAAAGACAGTCTAGTCTTATGCAGTTTCAGGTGTTTAAAAATATAAGAATTGTAGGTAACAAATTGCTAAAAAGTACAGGTCAGGTATACCGGGCATTATGTGAGAGTATCATTGCCTACTGTATTTGTGCATGGGGAGGTGCTGCTAAATCACATGTGATATTTGCCGAGGGTGCCCAAAGAGCAGTCTTAAAAGTGATGATGCGCAACTGTACTTAGAAACAAATGTATTATCAGTTAGGTAATTATACACATTAGAATGTTTACGTAGCTACCATGCAACTGTGCCACCAACGACAGGCAATGAGAGAAACCCTAACTATAAAACTAGTAGGATTTCTTGCACCCTTTCTTTATAACTATGTCAATAAAAAGTAAAAAATAGGAAGTATAAGTTTAAATGGATTTACTTGTAACCAAACTATAATAGATTGGATAAATATGTTAGACTATAAGGAAACAGAAGAAATTTTCACAATTAGTTAATAAAATATAGGGTAGATTTAGTTTAGATACACTCAAAATAAAAATAAACGAACATAGTCCCACACACAATATACACTTTATTTATAGTTTATTTCTAAATTATAAATGTGATTCTAACGGTACTACATTTTTCTTACATTGTCTTTTATAACGTAAATTTTACGCGTTGATATTGCTAATTCTTGTCTGGGCATACTTCTCACACAACGGGCAACCCTTGGGAGAAATATATTTCATCATGTAGCGTCATATTATAAACCAATAAACACATATTTTTTAGTTTTTCGTTAATTTTATTTATATGCTTAATCGCGTATTAAATGCAGTAGGCTCGCAGAAGGGTAGGCATTCGTCAGAGTGGGACGCTATAGGCTACATAAAATTAGATGATGTGGCTACGCTGGGTTTTTGCAATAACAGACGATTTTTTATGTACTAATAGTAGAAGAGGCTTTCCCTTATATGTAATACAGCTGAAACCAGCTGAGGGTTCTTCATCAGATACTTCAGACCTTAGATTTTTGACATCAAATGAAGCAGCCGACCAAGTTGAATATATTTTGTAATGGCGGCATGTTGATAGTTATAGAATAGTTCAGCTCTTGGGTTTTTTCTAAGCAAGGTCACCAGTTATTCTAGATCTTCGATTATCCTATTTTTTATAGTTTTCCCTTTATGTGACCATTAAACCCTGAGACTTGTTTCACATGGCACTGTCCTGCATGTTTTTTTCGTATTCGTTTTTTTTAACGTGCAATCGTCGTGTGAAGCAAGCCTAACGCTGTAAAGATCTTGCAATCTACGAGCGCACGTCGCCCTTAGTTGTGCGAGTGACCTTTATCGCTGATCTGTATACGCGTCAATGCAGGCGTTAGAAGTGAAGTGCGTACGGTTAGCAAAAATAAAATAATTAATTCTAGTTATAAAATAATTAATTCTACTATTCACCCATTTTTATACTTTATATTTATTTATTATGAGTGGCAAAAAAACAAAATCGTCATGGTGAATGCTAATTTTTATTATTTTTATTAAATATATACAGCTGAAACCTAAAAATTAACACACAAAAAATCCTAAAAAATACCTTCACGAAACACAAAATAAAAATCTTGTAAGTAATAAAATAACTAATATTAACTTGTATCACTACTTACTTTCATCAAACATTACCACACCGTCTCTGTCATCATTTTCACTGTCATTAACATTTATAATGAACTCAAAATCATAGTCGAAATATTTCATATTTTCTTTTTATTTTATGTTTTATATAACATATTTTTAATTACTTTGCGTTTTCTTTTACTTTTGAGAATTGACATGCTAACCATACTTCTTCAACAATTAGACGCTCACTAACAAAGACGTGTATTTACGATTACAAGTACAAAAAACGACGTGCGCTCATAGATTGCAAGATCTATACCAATTTTCAACTCTCTGAGTATATGGGAAGTACTAGTTATATTTTGATGATCATGTTAAGAAGTACTAGTTATATTTGCTTTCGCTTAACGTCGGAACTAAAAGACCTACAGACTTGAAATTTTAGATTTTGAGTATGTGATCATAGCTTACTGTATAACGAAAACTTCTCCCTTCCGGTCTAATCCAAAGGTTTTGAAATAGGGGCCTGAAAATGCAGCGAAATGATTCCAGCAAAGGATGGTGCGGCAGTGTTTGCTTCGCGCTGGACTTGGCTGGGTTAAACAACTGGTTAAGAAAGTAATTGATTGAACTAAGTATTGCCTTTCATTTCTTTTATTATTTTAAAAACATAATTGTACATATCACAAATTAGGACGGGCGTCTAAATAATCTTCACACACTACATTTCTATTTTACATATTTCAATAAACTGATACTAAATTATATGTAGTATTAAGGCACTAAAAACGTCTTAAAGATTTCTCAATAAAGTAAACATCCGAATGGAATGAGAAAGTGCCTCAAGGAAAACCATTTCAGTCTCCGCACTAGTTAGTATGACCCTGAAATAGTTAACTTTCTTCAATTATAATTACAAAACAAGCATGAAGCAGAAAGAAGTCCATAATTTAACTCTACTGGCGTAAGTAATATCAAAAATAAAAAACGACTTATAATACATATCGTGCATTAAATTATTAAGATTTATTCGCAAAGTGTGTGATGGTCCACCACAGTATCGTCCGTTATTAGTATGGTATTGTCTTCACAGAAATCTAACGGCGGAAGATCTATTTGGGCGTTTAGCTCTTGAATGCCACTTATAAGTTCCTTCAGTGAAGCCTGAAATTTAAATTGACTTGGATTAATTCATATGCACAACACTTTATTTTCCCCTTAGTGGAGAAGGAGATGACTGAGAATAACTATTTCTTTAGTCATGGCATCACACACAATAAATTAACAATATTCCTATTGGTAGTTAAGAGGGGACAGGGGTGGTGTCATTTAAGAATTTCCTTAGAAAATCTCTTTCTGATTATAAATATGACCAACAAGTCATAACTTTGAATCACCCAATCAGGGCGAAGAAACAATATATTTTGACAATTTGTTTTTGGCGGAATTTGTTTAGTGACTTTTGTACTGAACTACGTTTGGTTTCCACTCTATTAAGTTAAGTTCTCCATGGTGTATAGTGTCATGAAAGCAGTGCTGAGCTGGTTGCAGCTGAGGGTGGCTTATATATGTTAGGCTTTTCTTCTGCCGACATTATAAATAATATGCCTATTTAAGTGTGAGCATCATAAAACCTTGGTACCTCAGTAAAAAACAGACTTCATATGCCACCCATTCTCAAAATGTGTGTCGGAATTAAACATTTGAATTAATTTAATAACGAGGAATTCAGTACTTAATAAATCCCTTAAAATTTTGATAAGGGCTAAATCGTCCGTTTACTATAAAATTACATAAGATAAAAAGAAAAGGTGTCCTTTAGAAGAACTTCAGTTTGCTATTCCTTTGAAATGATAAACTGTGTATCCGCAAATAAAATCAAAAATAGAATTACCTTAGGTTCCTTGAAATCCTTTAAAAGATCATCCATGTTAGGATCTTCCCCTTCAAATGGCCCAGCCAGTTGTTGTAAATGTTCTGGTAAAGACGAAATATTCAATTCCCCTCCATTCTCATCTTTGAGCAATCTGAAAAGAAACCGTATCATTGAAATATAGTAAGTTAAGTAGAATATATGTTTTATAAGGTTGTTAAATTGAGGTAACCAAGTACTCCAACAATATAGTTTGTAAAAATGATTTGCTTCATGACTATAATCAAGTCAAAAAAAACATGCGAATACGAGGGGCATGCCAAAAGAAGTATCGATCTTCTCAAAGTATTCACCCTGAGCACGTATACACTTTTCCATACGTCTGAACCAAATGGAAAATACCTGTGACCACTCTTCTTTAGATACCTCAGAAATCTCGAAAATATCGGCAACCAGCGCATCTTTTTCGCTTTCAAACCTCTTCCCTTTTAGTTTTTCTTTGATTTTTGGAAACAAGTAAAAATCACAAGGCGCTTGGTCAGGGGAATATGGCGGGTGATGGAGAATTGACACATTTTTCGAGTTGTAAAAGTCTAGTGTTCTGGCAGACGTGTGCGGCGCCGCATTATCATGGTGCCAGAGAAGGTGCCGGATTCCTGACTTCGGTCGCTTGTCACACCAAGCTGATATTACTGTTGGAGCACACACTGTCACATACCATTCGGAGTTCACCGTTCTTTCATTTTCTAGCACAACAGTAGCAATATGACCCGTTTTGCAGAAAAACGAGGCGACCATTTGTTTCTGTGTGCTTTGTGGACGGCGACATTTCGTTGGAGTTGGCTCGTCTTCAAAGCACCATACAGTCGACTGTCGCTTTGATTCGGGATCATAGTTATATAGCCATGTTTCGTCACCAGTCAGTATATCATGTACGTTTTTTTCTCGCCTCCGTTGAATTTATCTATCATGAATAGGCACCAATCCACCCGACGGTCTTTCTGCTCATCGGTAAGTTTGTGCGGCACCCATCTCGAACAACGTTTACGGAGAGAAAGGTGGTTGCGAATTATGGTTTGCATTGCTGCTGATCCAATTCCTAATTCTCGCTCTAGCTCATATGTAATTCGTCGGTTTTCGCGAATAAGTTTTTCGACTGCACTTCATTTTCTGACTGTCTTCGCTTCATTTTCGAGACATCCCCGTCTTCTTTTAAATTCAGCAAACCAATTGAATACTGTTGCTCGGGAACAAGCAGACTCACCAAAAGTAGAAGCCAAAAGTTCAAAACATTCTTGAGGCTTTAAACCTTTTTGAAAGTCATAATAAATCATAGCGCGAAAATCACGTCGACTGAGCTCCATTATAGCAAGTGAATTCCAGCCAGATTCTCGGAAAAATGATGCTCATTCAAATAAAAAATAAATAAAAGAAGTGTGTTCTATATTCAAATATGTCAATAAAAAACCAGCCTATAAGGTGGTGTATAGCGTGCCAGTGTCAATTAAATGAAAAAAGAGTATCTAACTTCTATTGGCATGCCCCTCGTACATACATGTACTCACGCCATTAGTTTGCATTGTGTTAGGCGGAGACTAACAATAGCCACTTAGCATGATTCTGGCAGAACTTGAGCCTCATCATGATGCACTACCATTCGGGCCTTTTCGGACATCAACGCAACGTACTAGGCATTACATTTTTCTCAGCTCCATTTACCTCATTCCTCTTTTCTACTTTCCTTTCAATATCTTCGTCGCAATTTCCGCTTCTTGTAAAAAAAAACTATCCATATATACAGATTATTTTAATGGTTCCATCTTTTTACTATCAATATCAATCCAGCATTTTCACATTTTCCTGTCTCTCAAAAACCATTGATGATGCAAGTAGAACTTGATTGTCAGCGTATAAGAGATATTTAATGATGAGTCCAGCCATTCTCAAGTATAATCATAATCTTTCGCGCTACTCTGTCGAGCAGTCCTCCAAGAACAAATTGAAGAGCCGCGGAGAAGCTAAATATATTTCATCTTCTGTCGGACCACACTAGAGATTTAAAACTAGTCTTTGTTTTCCCCGTATACAATAACTGAAATCCTCAGAGTGATATCAACGCACGTGTAAGTTGACTCCCCAAACCTTACTAGGACAACACTTCGCACAAAATACTTTCGTACTACCTTTTCATATTTCTATAAATGTATAAAGGAGCACACTAACAACACCACACACGAGTAACACCTTTTGGCTAAGAACTTTTCGGCTATGCACCTCAACGAGAAGGTTTGATTTATAAATCCTATTCCCTTCCTAAACCTTGCTCCTGTATCCAATTCGGTATGCAAAGTTTTACAAGTGATGCTGGTTACAAAAACATTTCGAGATATTATGTTTTAATTAAAAAAAAAATTGAAATTAATAAATGAAGCTATGATGACCTTTATTTTATCAAAAAACTGTAACAGTGTTTGACATTAAATTTCAAATCTATTATTGTAATAATGTTATTAGAGATCACAAATTTTGCAATCAGCAAATATTTTATTAAACATTTCGCTTCATTTGCATGTCGCTACGTGATTTCGTCGATCGATGACGTCATTGAGAGAAAATGTTGAACAGTCTTTAAAAATTCATAACTTCACAATTAGTCATTATAAATGAAAAATATTCAAAAAAGTCTTTTATTTTAGTGTTTGCTATCGAATAAAAAAAATATTAAATAAATACGTAAAAACTACTTTCCAAACCGAATTGTGAGTT
>CAUYWD010000226.1:0-52038 GCA_963576735.1 Bedellia somnulentella | reverse complement strand
CTGCCACAGCTAAAATACAGGTAAGTTAAATGACTAACAAGATTTGATTGGTTTTTGGTTTCTGAATTTTTCATAAATCTAGACCATTATAGCTGATGCGGGGTGGAATAAAATACTTTACCCTGTTACTAATTTCAGCCTATTTCTGGCCAAAATTGTGTTACTTGTAATTGGGTAAATCAACTAAATTCGATTTTACATGTTTTTTTCAGAATATATTTTTATATTTTCGACGTATTTTTTTAAAACTTTTTTTTAGAACATCTTAATAAACGATTGAATAGGCGCCTTTCATAAAATAAAACTTAGACATAAAATTTTACCTAAAACATTTTTTTTAATGGACTAAAAGTCATTCCCAGGTCAAAGAAAATTGTTGAGCAATAAGCTTTAAAATTTTATACGGATAAATCAGTAGAGCATGAGCGTTTTTGAACTATATTGAATTATTTGTGAAGTATGCATAGCATTTAGACATACTCGCCAATGCTAGGAACATACGTTCATAGAACAAAAAAAATAGATTAAAAATTTGTCATCGTTTTTTCGTCATCACCAGGAAAGTGCATCAAACCAATTTTATATTTTTTTACTGCTATCCCTAAGTTATCATCGTGTACCCCCTAAACAGCCGCCATTCCCCTGTACGTAGTGAGTGCACGCGCTTGATAGTAACAGTGTTTAAATTTTGGAAATACAGGATAATATATAGTGAATACAGATTTGTCATAGTTTTCGTCATTCCCAGATAAATAATTTGCAAGGTGAATGTTGACTTTAATCGTATATTGTTTTAAAATTATAATATGTGGTAGGAACGCTGTGTTCGATTTTGTTTTCCTTCTAGCCTCAATTATAAATTGATAACATAAAAGCATTTTTTATCGAAATAGTCATTCCCAGTAGCGTCATTACCAGTAAATTATAAAACCTGGAAATGATTTTTCACTGCTGGTAATGACTTATTTCATAGAAACTACTATACTATGCAACCGTTGTTTAAAAACTATAAAGTGCCTATCTAGTATGGTATATGATAATGAATCGATGATAGCCGAGGCGGTTAAGGCGCCTGATCACCACCCGGAGGGTTGCGGGTTCGATCCCGCTTTAGCATGTTGCCACGGCACTCGCCTCGGTAAATAGCAACTCTGCCATTCAACACAACAAGCGGTCCCTGAGTTCTCCTGTTCTAAGCGGTATGAGCAACCGGAACCAACACCAGGTTGATATACCTATAAAGTGCCTACCCAGTAGTAAAAGTACAAATTTAACTATAAATTACAGGTAACTTAACTATGAATAAACAAAAAAAGCAGAAAGTAGTTTAGCGGATTATAAACGTAGGAAATATGCAGAAGTAGCAAAAGAGAAAGAAAGAAGTCGATATCAAAGAAAAAGAAAAGATGGAAAGGTAAAATCAATCAAAGATTTATCAGCAAGGGAACAAAGGGCAAAGAGAAAGAAGTAGAAAGAAGCAGCAGAAAAATATAGACAAAAGAAAAAGGACCTGCAAAAGGAAATTGATGTACCTGAAGCTGTATTTTTAATCGAGAATGAAAACCAGGAAATTGAAACGACAAGCGCAGAGCAACAAAAGAGTTCTGATCCAATAAGCAATCATACGAAATATGATATGAAATTTAGAAATTTAAGATACACAGAATTGAAAAAACGCAAAAAGCTAATGAAGGTGATAGAAAAATTAAAGATAAAGATAAAAATATTTATTGTCAAGAATGTTTTGAACAATAATTGATCTTGTCCTTTGCACTAGGCTAGAGCATGCAATTATCGAAAGTTTTCGATAATCGATAAATCGATATTCTTTGTTCTTTTTTTCGATAATTATCGATAATTACCGGTATTTGGAAAAAAATATATATTATTAAAATTTAAAATATAACTCCGACCGGTTAAATATGTTAAAATAAAGGAAACCATATAGCAATTTCAAATGTTTTTTTTTATTAAATCTTCAAACAGAATCAACAATCAGCCTTAATGTTTTCTACCTTTAATGTAGCTCAATCTTTAAACAATTAAAATTAAAATGAAGATAAACATTGAAACATTAGTTTAGTTCAGTTCAGTTCAGTACAACGTACATAGAAAATCATTTTAAAAGAGGAAATAACAATATGTATGTAGTCATATTTCTTTGTGAAAGACAATAACTTAATAACTTAGGTACATCATTATTAACTAACTACTAAGTAACTAATATACCTACATACTATACTAGAATTTGTCTGAGCTCTTTTTATATACATTCACAAAGTTAATTTTGTCTTTATTGGACATGGCGAATAGCAGTGTGTGTGATGTATGTGTATCTAGAACAAAAAAGGCAAAAATCAGGATAGGTAAAATGAAACCTAATTTTGTAAATATCTTCTAATATATAGATAAGAAATGAAGACTGTCAAGTGAAATGAACTATAAATTATCACTGAAACGAGTAATTCGTTATCAATAATGATGTCCCCTAAAAGACTTAGATTCCAGGGGCTTAAAGCCAATAAAAAAAAAGTAGAACAATAACATTTTGAAGTACCTATTTTATTAAAGGTATTAACGACCTTGAATACAACCGTGATAGCCCAGTGGGTAGAACACTCGGTTATCGTGCAAACGACTAGTGTTCAAATCCTGGGTCGGGCCTACACCAATTTGTCTTTTCTAAAGACATATGTGTGGTTAATTTATCATGGTTGTTAACGGTGAGGGAAAACATCGTGAGGAAACCCACATGGCTGAGTTGTACTTAGTCATGTGACAGTGTATTCATACAAAACGGCGATAGGCCTGCCCCCTATCACGTGAGTACACTGTCCATGCAAAACGTGGGTACTCTGAACACCAGGTGACAAAGTCACGTGATGTTCAGAAGTATTAGTACCTCTGCCAACCCCTTCGGGGATATTCGGCGTGAACGTTTATGTTTATGTTATGTTATGTTATTAACGACTAACTAACTAAGTATTATATGATTATTATAAGAAAAGAAATATAACAAAATACAATAATCCAAAAACTCAGCTTAAATCAGAATTTTATACACCACAAAACAAACACAATCAAAATCCAGCTGATGAATGAATGAACCGAATGAACGATCGATAGAGTCAGTAGGAATGGGGTGTTGAAATGAGAGATGCGACAAAAAAATTGATACATATATCGATTATTAATAAAAATACCAATTTTATCGTTTATCGGTAATTTTATCGGATTTCTTCGATAATTATCGATGAGAAAATGGATACGATAATCGATAAATAATCGATTATCGGTTATCGGTTTGAATGCTCTACACTAGGCTCAGCCTGTATCGCAAACGGACAACTACATCACATATTTATTTCCACATACCATTCTTACAGAATACTAGGAAAATTGAAATAATAATTCCTTATTTAGAACACAGCGAATAAAATAAAATAAAAAGAAAAATGTAAAAGAAATTACCTATACAAAAATTAATAAAAAAATAAATTAGCTGACAAATTAATTCATTTACTAAAGCGATATTTAAGAATTTTCTATACCTCAGCATTTGTGTGTGTGTGTGTGTGAGTGTTTGTGTGTGTGTGAGTGTGAGTGTTTGTGAGTATGTGTGTTTAGCGTCAATACATCTGCGTGAGTCAGTTTATTTAAGAAGTGATCTGAATCAGTGCTTCGGTCTCTGCAGACGTCATATCCATCAGCAAGTTCGTCACTCTTTTTTTATTATTTTGATAGGATAGTCCTGTATATTGGGTATTAACTTAGAAATTTTAGTGTACACAAAAGGAGCCAAAAATGTTTCAGATCTTTGTGCAAAACTAGTATTTACTTTAGGCACATTTAGCATTAACTGACGCTTAGAAGTCCTGGTTTCGGAACGCATATGATAATTTAGGTTTGCGTGGGTCCTAAGTACCAGTCTTAGACAACAAAGTTGACGAACGGTCAACACTTTTGCCTCCCTGTACAATGTGTGTGTTGGAAACCTGCGAGGCTTTTGCAGAGCAGTTTTGAACACTGCTCTTTGGGCACGTTCCAGGACTATCAAAATGGAGCTTGCGCACCCACCCAAGCCGACATAGCATAGTGCAAAATAGACTAATTTTAACGCGGCACCGTTTGTAATATTGCGTTAAAGTCTGATAGCATTTGTCATTTAAATGATCAGTTAAAGAAGAAACTACAAAAAAAAAGAAACCAATAAAAAGCAAACAGGCAGACGAGCTGGTCCTCATCTATTTGTTTCATTTTATGTTCAGCAAATTATATCATCTTAGGGTAGATTTTTCAATAGTCAGATAACAAATATCTGAAAATAAATTGACAGCTCTTTTACTGTGAAAGCATCAATTTATTCTCCAGATATTTGTTATCCGACTATTGTACAACCGGCACTAAATGAAGGAATTAGTCATTTCCAGTAACAATAAATCATTACCAGTAGCAAGATTATCATTTCCAACCTATAGTCGTCATTACCGTCTTTAAGTAAAATTTTAAAATGATTTTATTTTAAGAATATTAGGTATCTGTAGGTGCCTTTTCGATAAATCACTTGTCTTTTTTGTAACTAATCGACGAGGTATAAAAAAATATCAAATTTAAAAAAAAGTTAAAAAATATTGTTGTAGAATCAATTTAAGTTGATTTACCCAATTACGTCCGTTATTATTGATTTCGATTTCGATTCTACTGAAAATTACTAAAATTACCACAATCCAAATAAATCAAGTTGTACAACAACGGTAGTGTTACACTGTTGAATGGTTGGGCTATCAGTAATTCTGGGGTTCTACTTACCAAGACAACATTAATTATTTGTCTTTATCTTTTCTAACACACTATAAAATATAATAATGTCGCGCTTGCTGTCTCGCAGATCAAACGAAGCCTATATAGCATATAATTTTTGAATAACAATAATTTATAGCACTTAATAAATCGATATCACAAACGATAGCAGTAGGTTTTGTTTGATGGATACGTTGAATATCATCATGGATATTTATTTGAAATCTGAATCTATGATTCGTGCGAGTGCAACATGAAATCTTATTTTTAGAAAATAGAAGAGTTTGCAGACGAATCTATTAGCGTTATACAGTTTGTTGATTTAACCTCCCATCTTTATGCGTAAAATACTTGTGTATAATTAAGTTGTAGAAAAATAAATTGGGTTTGAATGTCATTGCTTTGATCAATGCATTAAGATGCCTATTAGTAGTGTGTGAGCGTTATGCATCTAAACATGGCCTAAGGTACAATGTCCAAAAGAGTGTATTGTGGGCTTTTATGTCAAAAGGCAAACAATACTCTAACATACCATCAGTTGCGCTCTACGGTAATCCTCTTAGTACTGTAACGGAATTTAAATATCTTGGACATTGTATATATAACAGGGAACGTAGGGCGCTGTCTGTGAGATGCAATATGTTGGCCCGCCAGTTTGCACGGTGTTCTAGAGAGGTTAAAGTCGCTCAATCCAGAGCCTTTTGCCAATCTTTTTATACTTGCTCCCTGTGGGTCACATATACGCAGAAGGCATACAACGCGCTACGTATGCAGTATAATGACGCGTGGATGATTTCTATCCTCCGCAAGCGAGTCGCGTCCATTATGCGCAGAACTTGGGACAGCTCGAATATACTCGTTAGAATATTGGCCGATAAGTATGACGATCACATGTATAAACACTGGGTATATTGCAGCAGGATACTAGAGGGAACCGTCTCATGCTAGGTTCGGCATATATTTTAAATAGTGTTATTTAGTTTTTTCGTTATTTTTGTACATATATTTTTTTATTTTCTTTTTATTAGTTAATCATTATGTTAGAAATAAGGGCATACTAACAAAAACTAACATATTTAATAAGTATTTCGATGTTACTAACTTACTAACTGCATATGAATGATGTAAATCCGAAATAAAGTTATTTAATGTTTTTGACATGAATTCCTCATGTGGGGATTATTACTCATAAATAAAAGATGTTATTAAAGGAAAGAAAAATTTCGACACTGGCGGGGTTCGAACCCGCGACCTTCGGGTAAACGCCCCCGTCGCTCTGCCAACTGAGCAAAAAAAAAAGTCAAAAAAAAAAAAAGTCAAAAAGTTTATTTTTCTAAATTAAGTTAAAAATTAACATTTTTTGAACGTCAAATTTTTTTAAATTTATCATTAGTCCGTTGCTTCGGAAGGTGTTCGTAAAGAGAAGAAGCAACAAAGAAACTCTTTACATTCACATTGACAGAGCTACAGTGTCAGTTGGCATCCAGCGCGAAATTTCTCTATCCTTTGTTTCTTTTTTACACGTTCAAGTAGTGTTTGCGTTTCCTAACATATAATAACATCTTTTATTTATGAGTAATAATCCCCACATGAGGAATTCATGTCAAAAACATTAAATTATGTGATAGTTAGGCGTTTCCAACATTTGCATTCTATCTGAAAAGGTAGACAAGTGGCCGTCCGAATTAGTTAAAATTCGGAGGTAGGAAACGCAAACACTACTTGAACGTGTAAAAAAGAAACAAAGGATAGAGAAATTTCGCGCTGGATGCCAACTGACACTGTAGCTCAGTTGGCAGAGCGACGGGGGCGTATACCCGAAGGTCGCGGGTTCGAACCCCGCCAGTGTCGAAATTTTTCTTTCCTTTAATAACACCAAAATAAAGTTTTTTATTATTATTATTATTTGATACCTCTCATAAATACATCATTTTGTATAATAATTAAATATTTATTTATTTCAGGCAATGGATGCCGTAGCAAGCAATGCCGTGGCCTTACAACTAACAAAACTAAGTGCCCTAGGGGTACCTCCCGCGGCAGCCTTACCCGGTTTAGCGGCGGCGTTACCCACAGTGTTACCCGCGGTCGCCAGCGCGTTACCCGCCGTCGTAAGCGCGTTACCCACCGTCGCCAGTGCTTTACCTGCTGTCGTTAATGCGTTACCTGTCGTTACGAATGCGATACCGCCGCCTGGGGTCGTTATTCCGCCTGCACCACAACCTACGCCAAATTATTCTGTGAGTATATTTTATTTTGTGTTCAATTGGTGTAACATGGCTTAACCCTTTATAAGGCAGAGGGCATATAGCAACCACAATAATTTCAACCTTACCTAGCTTCAAATAGAAGTAAAATACAATAAATTTTTAATCATACCTTGCCTTATAAAAAGGGTTAAGGATGGTAGATCAAGGTAATTTAGCTTAACGGTAGGTTCTTGGTTTTGTTGATATCCTGAATATTATTTCACTGATTCCCTATTTGCCTGCAAATATTAAACAAGAATGTATAAACAGCTGGGAAAAAGTTGTATTTTACAACTGCTAAATGATTACGAAATACTCAAAATAGAAATAGTTCTCTATCTGGTAGGCAGATTTAAACCGTCAATCGCTTTCAGAGTTTAGAATAGACTAAAAAAAAAAACAAATGTGTAGCAGGTAAAATTCTTGTGACTTTCTAGCTAGATAGTAGACATACAATCGTTCCTCCTGCTAATATCTGTTAAGATTTTGTGAGTTAATATAGCGTAGGTATTCACAATTTTGTTTAGGAGTGGTACATCTGTTATAAGCCCACATTCGGTGCTTCAGTGCTGCAAGTTTGCCATAAACACATAGAACCAAAATGCTTCAAATAGGAATAACAATAATATTAAGTACTAGGGTTGCTAAAACATACATATACTACATACATACATATACTTACGGCCATAAATCCCAAAAAGGGGTAGCTAGAGCTTCAGAGCTAAAGACTCCTCACCAACATTTGGAAGTTAATAGGGGAGAAGATGGTAGAAATAAAGTATCGTTGGTACCATCTTTTCAACCGCATGGACCAAAACCACTTAAAAAGCTCCATTGCCTTAATCCAAACTAAAACTACATACATACATACATATACTCACGGCTATAAATCCCATGAAGAGGTAGCCAGAGCTAGGGAATTAGAAATTCCTCAGCCAATTTTGGAAGTTGTGTGGGGAAAAGATGGTGAAATAAAGGTTTTGGTGATGGGTCTCCAACCGCATCGTCCAAAAATCCCTTAAAAGCCCCAATACTGTTAGTCGCCCACCGGAAGGAATGGGGTAGTGCTATTCTAAGCCGGCACTACACAGCATAATCTAAATAACCAATTCAATGTTGAAGGTATCAAATTCAAAGTTCAACGAGTCAAGCGAGACCGCGGGCCAACAAGCCGCTTTACAAAAGAAACTATTAGATGCGGAACCCGATACATTGCAGCAACAAGAATCTATCTCGATATCTGGACAATCGGCGAGGCATCTTGTTATGCAGGTATGTTGTAGTTGAATGAAATAAAAAATATTTATTTCAAATAAAAAAAAGGAAAGAAAAATTTCAACACAGGCGGGAATCGAACCCGCGACCTCGGGTATACGCCCCCGTCGCTCTGCCAATTGAGCTACCGTGTATTGCAATGCCAGCGCGAAATTCTTCTATCCATTTACCCTTAGGTTTTTTCTTTCCTTTATTTATCCTTTATTTATTAGTAATAATCCCTACATGAGGTTTTCATGAACAAAAACATTCAAATTATGATTTATTTCAGTTTTTTTTTTAATTATTTGCTTAACAGGTTGCATCATACAAACATGATTACAATAAGATTGTAAATAAGATGATAAGATTGTGTATGTTTTTATAAGCAACCGTGATAGCCCAGTGGGTAGAACACTCGGTTATCGTGCAAACGACTAGTGTTCAAATCCTGGGTCGGGCCTACACCAATTTGTCTTTTCTAATGACATATGTGTGGTTAATTTATCATGGTTGTTAACGGTGAGGGAAAACATCGTGAGGAAACCCACATGGCTGAGTTGTACTTAGTCATGTGACAGTGTATTCGTACAAAAACGGCGATAGGCCTGCCCCCTATCACGTGAGTACACTGTCCATGCAAAACGTGGGTACTCTGAACACCAGGTGACAAAGTCACGTGATGTTCAGAAGTATTAGTACCTCTGCCAACCCCTTCGGGGATATTCGGCGTGAACGTTTATGTTATGTTATGTTATGTAAGTTTTTATTCTTTATAGCACCCTTCCTTCCATATAGTAAACATATCTTAGTTGAATCCGTTTCCACCGGTACTATGCTACGTGCACCAAGGAATATGATTGGTGGATATCAAACGCATCCGTAGCTTAGTTGCATAGCAATCTAAAAAGAAAAAAAAAGAAAGAAAATATTTATTTGTTGGATACAAACTTACACAGTAATACCAGATAAAATTAAAAAGTCTGGCAACGAAAGGCACCCTAATTCTACACCTAAATCTCTGGTTGAAAGGCACCCTAATTCTAATAAATAAAGGAAAGAAAAATCTCGACACAGGCGGCAGAGACTTGTGTCGAGATTTTTCTTTCCTTTATTTATTCTTTATTTATTAGTAATAATCCCCACATGAGGTTTTCATGAACAAAAAGATTTAAATCACCCTAATTCTTTTGAACATCACGTGACGTTAATGTCAACCAATATTCACAGTGCTCACGTTTTACTTGGACAGTGTTATTAACGTGATGAGGGGCAAGCCTTCTTTGTCCGTATACACTATCACGTGACTAAGTGCAACTTAGCCACATGGGTTTATTATTATATTTATTAACTTATATGTCATTTTTATTGTAATTCTCAATTAACCTTATTATTGTTCTTTCTGACATATCACTGAAATACCTTTCAAAATTTGTTTGGCATTGTGTTTCTTAATTACCCTTATTATTATTATTTTATATTTTTTAAAATTAACTAAATAACTAACGGTATTGGGGCTTTTTAAGGGATTTTTGGGCGATGCGGTTGGAGACCCATCACCAACAACCTTTATTTCACCATCTTTTCCCCACTCAACTTTCCAAAAGTGGCTGAGGAATTTCTAATTCCTTAGCGCTGGCTACCCCTTCTAGGGATTTATAGCCGTGAGTATATGTATGTAACTAAAACACTTTTAAAATTTCCAGCGTCTAATGCGTCGCCGAGAATCCTGCACAGTTCTTCTCCGAAACATGGTGACTCCTGAAGAGGTGGATGAGGCGCTTCATCACGAAATACAGGAAGAGTGTGGAAAGTGGGGCAAAGTGACCCGTCTCGTTATATACAATGAGAGAGAGGATGAGAACCAACAGCCTACTGCGGTTAAGATATTTGTGCAGTTTGCTGAGCATAGCGGTAAGATAAATACATATACATATGCTCACACCATTATTTCGTATTGGGGTAGGCAGACTATAGATAGCCACTTTGTGCGATGCTGGCAAACCTCTCTAGCTTCGTTTACATTCATAAATCCATATGTGTCCTCCGTGGTCGTCCTCTAGAAACGACAAATACATATACACTGACATCTTACGGCTTAGAATAGCACTACGGAATTTCTTCCCGCAGATGTTATAAGTAGTAACCTAGGGTAATGCTACTTCTTAAAAGATAGTTAGGCTTTATCATGAAATAAAGGAGGTAAGACTAGTGGGGCAAAGTCACCCGTCTCGTTATATACAATGAGAGAGAGAGGATGAGAACCAACAGCCTACTGCTGTTAAGATATTTGTGCAGTTTGCTGAGCATAGCGGTTAGATAAATACATATAAATATACTGACGTATTTCAGCTTAGACATACATATATTCACTGCTATAAATCTCTAAAAATTTTAGCTAGAGCTTTGGAATAATAAGTTTCTGAGCTACTTTATAATTGTGTGGGGATAAGATTGTAAAACAAAGGTTGGGCATAGAGTAGTTACATTTCTTTCCGCTGGTGTCGTAAAAGGCAACGAAGGGTAATAGGGCTTTTGAAATGATAGTTAGGCTCCATTCCATCATGAGATAAAGGAGGAAAGACTAGTGGGGCAAAGTCACCTGTCTTGTAATATACAACGAGAGAGAGGATGAGAACCAACAGCCTACTGCGGTTAAGATATTTGTGCATTTTGCTGAGCATAGCGGTGAGATAAATATATGTATACCAACGTATTTTGGGTTAGAATAGCACTTCCCCACTTTGAGGCAACTTAGGGTATTGCTTTCAAATTATAGTTAGGCTTCATCATAAGCTACAGTAGATTTGGGCAAGTTCTTAAGAGGCAAAAAACGGTATTGCGGATTTGTAAGTGATAGGCGATGTAGCTGTAGATCCATCACTGAGTTATTTTTTGTTCCAGAAGATTTTTTTATTCTGAGCATTATAGCCGAGAGAATATGAATGTAAACATAAACTTATATCCAATAACACATCCCCTACCCATAAAAAATCCTACAATATAAAAAATTTCTCCTACAGAGGCGTCAGCAGCAGCAAGTGCATTAGATGGCCGATACTTCGGAGGAAGAACAGTGCGAGCCCAATTATATGACCAGGAACTATTCGACCATGGGGACCTCAGTGGATGACTTAGCTTTAACATGTGATTAGTTATTTTATTAATAGACTAATTAATAGGATAAGTGATGAATTACTGTGTACTCAATACAGTTATTCGGATTTGGACTACTTAGTGTTTGCAGCTGTGAATAATTTTGTTTGCTTTTGAAATTATATTTTTGTATGACGATATGTTTTTACCTAGATTCAAAATAAGGGAGAATCATTCACCAAATAAGCATTATTTCTTTTTATTTTATTAAAACCTTTGTCTGTTGTTATCCGCCACAAAAACATATAGAATAATAATCTCAATCTTTTACATCTCCGTTTTTTCATTAACAAAAATGACACCTTGACTGTTTTAAAAAGAAGGCGTCTGGTGGATATCAGTGAATAAACCATTTGAATTGACTATTTGTATGTGATACTTTTTATAAAATTGGTTCGAGATAGAGAATGTAGTGTAAAAAAGTAAATTGTATTGTAAATTGACTAATTTGTTACTAGAAGTAGTATCATAGATTTAAACTGTAAATCAGTAAAGCCACGCACCTGAGTATCCATAAATGTTGTAAAAAGATTCAATACATAATTCTGAAAGTTCTGGGATATCATACATACATCTGAAGAGCAAGCACGAGCGCTATTTTATCGACACGATAACGGTTAGAACGAGATGGCAGTATACGATATTAAGTAAGTGCGTAAGAGATGGCTGCTTTATCCCACGCGATAACTAGTTTAAACACGGCTCGTGCTTGCCCTTCTGGGTATTCGAACATATTCTTCCTTAATGTTAAAGTAGATTTATTTATAAAGATAGTAAATATAATTCAATAAATTTCTATCTAGTTTGGTTCGTGATGAATGTAAGAATGCTGAACATTTTGTATCATACATCTCACTGTGTGACGGTATGGGCTGACTGTACAAATGCTCTTATTTAAAACTATCTATTGAAATAAATATATAAAACTTAGTTGTTTTTTATACGTGACGCAAAAAAAGCTAATCCTTTTTACGGAACTCTCGGCTAATCATAAAAAGTTGTAGCCATACATTCAGAATTAAAGATTCCTTAGTCAAAGGGAGGAATGAGTTGGTGCCTCTAAGATAACACTAAACCGCCGACTTCGACTCTGATGAATTTAGACATTTGATCTAATTTAATAGTAGTAATCAAGCTCCAGGCTAATATTGCAGTAATTATTTACCCATAATATGTATGCCAGTGCTATCATTCTATTCATGTTAAACTGGACCCTTCGGTGGAGTCATATAAAGGCTATGATGATGCCAGGAATACTCTGATGAAATCAAATAAAACTAGGTATTATACATTTTTCCAGGCCCCTGTTAAGCTGTACAATACCTGTATTTGGGGATACTGTGATTCCGTATGTGAATTACATTGCAAGGTTTTATATAGCAACTGTTTAAATGTTAGTTTGCAATACAAAGTAAGAAATAAACAGTCTAGTCACGACAAATACCAGTCAGCTTGGGTCATTCCCATTTCGTCTTCGTCGCACCAAATTAGTATTTTAACCACTCTGTTGAATGATGAACCTTGGTTGAATATAAAACAAACGAATGAAAGAAACATGGATAAACATAAAGTGATCGTCCTTTGGTTAAATTATCAAGAAAAGGGTGCAAATAAAATGCACGTAGAAAAATCCATTTGTGTTTATTGTGCTACAAATTTAATTATCAAGAAAAGGGTGCAAATAAAATACACGTAGAAAAATCCATTTGTGTTTATTGTGCTACAAATTTAACTAGATTGTTCTTATCCCTGGGCTGTACATGGATCATAACTTTGATGCCTTGTCCCTTCAAAGTGGTGTCGTACGCTTCCAAAGTCTGCTCAATGTCGAAATGATGGGTGACCAGTGGTTTAACGTTTATAAGTCCACTGGAAACCATGCTTAGTGCGATTGGGTATCTGTAATTTAAATAATATAGGGAATCAGTGTATAGTGACAATCAGCAAGGCATAATGAAGAAAACGTACGGCCACTGATGCTCCAAAGGTGGCAAGACGACTTGCTGAAGGTTGCGGGAAGCTGATATATGACTTGAAATTATTTCCTTAATCTTGAAACTTCCTGCCCATACACCCAACTTTAGCTAGGCCCATGCAATGGCTTATATCCAGCTGTTGCCGTATGTTGACTGATTATGAGCTATAATTTCTCTTCTAAACTCAACCCTGAGGGTTCCCTCAAAATATTTTTTCTTTTGAAATTTCCTTATTCCGTAGTTAAAATTACGGTGCTAACTATTATAACTTTACTACTTTTTAGTTAAAGTTGCTCCCTCACCGGCAGCATTCGCGTGTAATGTAACGTTACAGATTTGAGCATTACATCAATGAAGGAGGAGAGCCGAGCATTACAACGCGCATCTTGTAATGATTGTATGAATTACACGCGAATGCTCTTCAGTCAGGGAGGTATTATTGTAATGTAATGTTCAAGGATAAATCTACAATGTTACAGTACACGTGAATGCTCCCGCTGAGGGAGCACCTTAAGAATTAAATCGAGACAATTAAGCGTCAAGTCCACTTATGGACTTGACGCGACTTTGGCCTTATTGGTCATTTGATAGAATATATTGCATTGTATATCTATATCCAGTTCTAATATTCTTTTCTAAAATGTTATCTCAAAAGTAATGATACAGCATATGAAAAGGCAGATATATTAAACAGTGCTGATGTTTACACAAACAACAACTATTAAAACGTGTTTACGTATTTGATAATCTGTTATCTATCGCAAGTACCGTGTGCACCAACTGAGCTACAATTTAGATAAGGATTATAATCTATACTTATAATAAATCTGTAGAGAGGTCAATTCTGTACATGAAATATATTTTCAAAATAACTATCAGGTGGTGATTAGGGATCGATACTGATGCCAAAAATGCAATCAGTAAAATTTTTGTCTGTCTGTCTGTCTGTCTGTCTGTCTGTCTGTCTGTCGGTTTGTATGTTCCTTATGGAAACAAAAACTACTCGACGGATTTTCACGCAACTTGGTACAATTATTTTTCATACTCCTGCGCAGGTTTTTGTATACTTTCCAGCAGAGTAGTAAAGGGGAATTTTGGGAAATTTTGGGAAAACGGGAGAAGTTACTCCATTTTTTAAGCTTCCGTCGCGTGTGCAGCCTTAATGGTTAAACTTACATAGAAATCATGTATGACGGAAATCATCTTCATAAAATTATCTAAAAAAAAACTACAACAGTTTATGTCTATCTTTTACGGTTGACTCACAATAACACGTGTAATTCCTGATAGCTTAGCAGTTCGGACCATTCTGATTATATTTGTTTACTCTTACGTTTGTAAACCTCTCACTCATCCCTAATTTAAAAAAAGTAACATTATTACCTATTCAATAAAAAAAGAATCATAGAAATCAGTAGACAAACACCGAAATTATACATAAAATAAGCCATCGCGCCCGTAACCAAAACCAAATCGTTACTAATTTACATATAACATACTAGATGGCGCCAGTAGTTGCATCCTATATAACGTAATGATTTATTTTTTAGATTGTTATAAATACTTCATAGCGTTTTATTCCAAAATTTATAAACTACTAAACCGAAATACTGAACCGTTCATTAAAGCGCATTAAAAATCACCAAACTACACTGTTTAGGGAGTGCTATAAATTTAATAAATTGAAAACATTGCGCTGAATTTCACAATGCTTGAGTAGTGACTGAAGAAAGAAACCTCTGTTATTTAAAAAAACAACGCTACCCGTGCGAAGCTGGGACGATCCACTAGTTATTACTATTTACATAATATAGCTGTTTATTTCACTTTATCTTATCGAATATAAACAAATTTTTCTCGATTACATTTCTTTATAATACGTTTGTTATAATGATTAACGAAAGGCGTGGTACAAAATACGTAAATTCGTCATCGTTATGCCTTTTATCATACCCGAAAATATGTAAACATATTTTTTCGAACAGCCTTCAAAGTTGTTGCCTAATACAGACTTGACGGCATCTGAGTTCCATAGCCTTTGGGATTTTAATACATTCATTTCGTTCATGTACGTATGTTCTTGATTACACAAGTGATACATCAGAGGGGTTCTTTATTAACAAGTAGACTTAAAAAAAAACAACTGGTATCATTATAATTAATGAACCGAAATCTCCGAATAAAAACCGAATTTCAAACATCCTTACTTAAGAGGAAAAGCAACATTGCTGTACTCCCATATACGTCCCTACCGAGGGGCTCGTGCTTCCCAGGTCGGGAAAATGTGGTTAATTTGAGATTAGATGTGAATCATCTGGGGACTTTCACGGTAATATTACTTTAATATACATCCCATCAGAACCGAACCATCTTGATATACAGATAATCACGTGATTCAAGCAAAATATATACTAAGATAAATTCTACTAATGTAGAAGCAATGGATCTCTGGGAAAGTAATCAGTTATACCTTGAGGTATTAAATATTTCTAATAACTAAATCAGAAAATATAAACGAGATTTACTAAAAAAAACACTTACTCGTTAACATATCTGAAGATTCCTCTGATGTCGACCTCCCGGGACACAGTGCCGGCTAAAGGCACCGTCAGCTCAGGACTTCCCATCCCGACTAAAACTGCCACTCCACCCGATTTTGTAGCCTGTGATTAAAACCTGACTATTAGTTACTATTATAGTCATTAAATGTATTCTTTAGACATATTCTTTTATATTATATATATTATATTGGCTGTGTAGTGTCGACTTAGAATAGCACTACCCTATTTCTTCCGGTGGGTGAACGTAAGAGACGACTAACGGTATTGGGGCTTTTAAGGGATTTTTGGGCGATGTGGTTGGAGACCCATCACCTACAACATTTATCTCACCATCTTTTTTCCCCTCTCAACTTTCCAAAAGTGACTTAGGAATTTCCAATTCCTTAGTTCTGGTTACCCCTTCTAGGGATTTATAGCCGTGTATAAGTATATCCGTTTAGTTTCACATTTCGTTAACTGGTGTCCAGAGTACCCATTTTTTGTTTGATCAGTGTTCTGTTGGCCTGATAGAGAACATGAATAGGTATTATTATAATATAGTAAACTATTTTTTCTCTTTTAAAATTAATTACAGACGAATACGAGCTACATCATTAAAATTTCTTTAAAACTGATACTTCTATAAAATTTGGTAGTTTCCCTAAATAGATCGCTTTTAAATAAAATAAAATTGAGAAGTTGAAATAGCATACGAGGAGCTTTCAAGTCTATTATTTCTTGAATCTTAGAAAAACTTCCAAAAGTTGCTGAGCAACATATAGTTCTTAAGCTCTGGCTGGCTACTATTTTCGTGATTAATAGAGTATGTATATCTTACCAAAAGAGCCAATCGCACCGTGGCCTGCGCTCCACTGGCATCGATAGAGATATCGGGATGGTTCCCGAGCAGCTCGTGCACCTTCCTCACGAGCTCGGCCTCGTTGGCGTCCCGGGTCACTAATAGAGTGTGGGTGGCGCCCAACTTGGACGCGAAGTCGAGACGCGATTGCAGAATGTCTGAGTAAATAGTTAACATTTTATGGTAACTACAAGACAAGATACGTTATTCTTTAAATGTTTAGTTGGGTTAGTATTTGATTATATTTGGAAGTAAATGATGACTGAGAATGGCTGAGAGTAGTTAAGTATAAATGGATTATCTTTATACATAAAAGAAAGTCGTGTTAGTTACACTATTTATAACTCACGAACGACTGAACCGATTATGCTAAAAATTGATGGGAAGGTAGCTTAGAACCAGGAAAAAGACATAGGATATATGTCACCACGCTAAACATCATAGGGGTAAGCAGTTAAAAAATCATTAACATCATCCGTGCGAAGCCGGGGCGGACCACTAGTTGGTGATAAATTCCCAAAAGTATCAGTTTACCTTATTACTCTATAAAATGTTAAGCTCTAGTTATTCGATATCCGTCTATTCAAAGTAGACTCAAGTTCTTCGAAAACGACATTGTTTACCAGTGATAATAATTACTGGTAAACAATGTGGTTTAAATTAGTGGCTCCCATAATATAGCCTTGGCAGTGAGAAGCGTGACTAGTCCAATTGGTCCGGCTCCGAGGATCAGCAGACTGCATTCAGTCATGACTTATGACACTATACTTCAATTACTCTATACAAGAAGGACTTCTAGCTTTTGGACATGTAATTACCAGTAATAATAATATTAGTAGCGTCCATAGATTGGCAGTGAAAAGCGGGCAAGTCCAATAGTTGAAGCTCCAAGAATCAACAGACTGCTCCCTGCAGTGGCCTATAACACTATTACTCTACGCGGAAAAGACTTCTAACTTTTGGACATGTTATTACCAGTAATAATAATATTAGTGGCTCCCATGGCCTTGGCAGTGAGCAGCGTGACCAGTCCAATCGGTCCCGCTCCGAGGATCAACAGATTGACTATAACCTAATCACTCTATACAGGAAGGCTTTCTAAGTCATTGACATCAAATTACCAGTAATAATAATATTAGTAGCTCCCATCGCCTTGGCAGTGAGCAGTGTGACCAGTCCTATCGGTCCAGCTCCGAGGATCAACAGACTGCTGCCGGCGGTGACTCCTCCGCGGCGACACGCGTGGATGCCGACTGATAACGGTTCTAGTAGTGCGCCTTCTTCCATTGTCATGTGGTCGGGGAGTCTAGGGACAAATGTTTTATTTTATTGAGTAGGGAACAAATATATACTTATACGCTTTAAATATTAAATGCATATTTTTTAACGTGATGATTATGAATGATAAACCAATCAGGTTAAAACATCATGTGCCAAAATGTCACGCGATGTTCAGAAGATTTAGTAACTTAGCATAGCATTAAAAATGAGTACTTATTTGATAATATAGCGCTAAATTGTTTTATAATTGCCGTATTTTAAGACTATATAGTAATGCATAAACAATTCCCACCTTCATAATTAGTATACCTAGTTTTTATGCTTATTATTTATTGTTCTACGAGGTAACATAAACATCCTTTTTACGACAATTGCTATCAGTTTCACCTTCAATCTAATACGTAAGATCAAATAAAATAAAGCAAGCCCTACTAATAACAGAAATCTGCAGCATATTTGTAGTACCGCACAGTGTTCTGGTACATCATCATAAATGACTGTCACGAGGTTGCCGTGGTAGGGCGGGGTGGCGCAGAACGCGATGTCGGGACACAGGTGGTACCGGCCCGTCTTGCAGAACTCGCACATACGGCACGGTGGGCCCCGTATCATCATAAATGCCTGTATTGCAACTATTGCTATCAATTTCTCTTATAATATACTAGTACTAATCAAATAAAACAAGTCTTACTTATAACAGAAATCGGCGGCATGTTTGTAGTAGCGCACGAGGTTGCCGTGGTAGGGCGGGGTGGCGCAGAACGCGATGTCGGGACACAGGTGGTACCGGCCCGTCTTGCAGAACTCGCACATACGGCACGGTGGGCCCCGTATCATCATAAATGCCTGTATTGCAACTATTGCTATCTCTTATAATATACTAGTACTAATCAAATAAAACAAGTCTTACTTATAACAGAAATCGGCGGCATGTTTGTAGTAGCGCACGAGGTTGCCGTGGTAGGGCGGGGTGGCGCAGAACGCCATGTCGGGACACAGGTGGTACCGGCCCGTCTTGCAGAACTCGCACATACGGCACGGTGTGCCCGGCTCGATGGCCACGCGGTCGCCTACTTTTAGATGTTTTACATTGCCTCCGACCTAGAAAATTGGAGATTGGTGAATAATTGCAATAGGATGAAGCTTTGAAATTGGATTTTTTCCAGAGTCGGCTTCTCAAGATCAATGACCACGCAGCGTGGACAGTTAAACGCGCTAAGCTTGATCGACTACGTTCACTGTGTCATCACATCAGTGTTACAATTTTAAGCCTAAGTAGACTTACCATTTATCACTACATCTTGACACATTAAATTAAATTGATAGAATTTCTCGCTCAGCTCCAATATTTTGGCATCGCGAAGTCTTCATGCTTCCCTAGTAAGTCTATATGGTATTCACATTTGAACTAACTATTATACAGTTTACTTAATATAATGAAACTTTTTTTTTACATAATATCAGGTGATTAGTAAAATATACATTTACTGATTTTCAGTCAGGACCCATTTGGAGTGAGACATAAAAACCATATTGCAAAATCCGTTCAAATAATAGATATTTCAAAACAAAAAGAAACGGCCAAGTGCGAGTCGGCCTCACGCAAGAACGGTTCCGTGCTATTATCTATGATAGAAAATCACGTTTGTTTTAGGTATACTAATTTTTAGTCTCTACCTGTTTATTAAGATCGAGTAAAAATTGCTTAAAAAATACGTTTGTTGTATGGGTGCCCCCGTTTAATATTAACTTTATTGTTATTTAGTTAATAATTTTGAAAGGTTATTCTTAACGTTTTTAATATTGAGCAAAAAAATATGAATAAAATACGTTTATTGTATGGGGACCCCATATGACCCATGGTAAATAGAACCCCAACTCCGCCCCCTCTCGTGCGGCCACTAGACGACTTTCTAAATACGTGTCTAAGTCGGTGGCCGGGCACCACCACCGGTACCACGTCCTCCTGTCCTGCCCTACCCTGTTTGGTCCTAAGTCAAGTATAACAGAAGTAAGGTCTTCATGACCCGTATTCAGTGATCCGGCATCAAACAAACTTAACTGCAGTTTTAATCAGAATAATTGAAAAGCCATCCTGTACAAGTCGTGATAATCCAATGGATAGACAAGCGTGAGCCCAAATACCGGCACGGGGCCTACACCAATTTGTCTTTTCTAAAATCATACGTGTGGTAAATTTATCATGGTTGTTAACGGTGAGGAAAAACATCATGCCGTGACAGTGTATTCTTACAAAACAGCGATAGGTCTGCCCTCTATCACGTAAGTACACTGTCCAAGCAAAACATGGTACTTTATACACCAGGTGACAATGTCACGTGATGTTCAGAAGTATTAGTACCTCTGCCAACCCCTTTGGAGAAATATGGCGTGAACGCATTTATTCTTGAGTTTTTTTTTCATATAATGTAAGTAATACCATAATTATTCATAACTTTATACACATACATATGGTAATAAATCAAATTAAATGCAATATGGCAATAACGTGTACGTCTGCATATGGTTTTGCCAATTAATTGCACTTCATCCAACATGGCTTTATAGACTACAGGCCCACGCTTTAAAATTGATGGGTCATTTGAAGAGGGGATTGCAACCCTCGATTTTTTCCCCTTGTCGCATGATTTTTGTACGGCGTTGCGGAATAATGGATTAGAAGCAGTATTGAAATAGTATGACACAGATGCCGTACAAAATCAAATGATCAAATTAACCCGGTAATTGTCGGAAAATAAAAAAAAACCGACTTTGTGGCGCACTATTTTTTTATGGCACTGCGCGTTTTCTTATTATTGTTATTGGATCTACCGATGATAAGAATGCCGTACAAAAATATGAGACCAAAATATACTCACTCTACCTGTACTTCGAATTATCACCTGCACTCAGTTGGACAGCTTACAAGTGACGGCATAGTCCTGAATCTTATTATTTAATGCTCTTATATAGTTCTAGATAGGTCACCTGGTGTTTCAAATGACCTATCAATTTTACAGCATGGGTCTGTAGTCTATTAGAGTATGAGGGTAAATATTACATAGAATAATTAAATGATATACGTGCAACAATAATTCGGTATGCAAAGTTTTTTTTTGGTATTTAATAAATATTTTTTTCATTTGATAGCAAACATGAAAATAAAAGACCGATTTGAATATTTTTCATTTAAAATGAGTAATTGTAAAGTTATGATTTTATAAAGATTGTTCAACTTTTGTACTTAATGACGTCATCGATCGAAAATATCACAAAGCGACATGCAAATAAAGCGAAATGTTTAATAAAAATGTTGCTAATTGCATTACATTTCACGACTTTGTGATCTGAAATGAAATTATTACGATAATATACTAAAGAAACCTATGATTAACGATATTTTATTAATGAACTGCAAAAACAAATGTCTTTGAAATAAGACTGAAGGTCAAATACTGTTGCAGTTTTTTGACAAAATAACGGTTATCTTAGCTTTGTTTGATTTAATTTCAAGAAAATATTGTTTTAAAACATAATATCTCGAAATGGTTTCGTAATCAGCACCACTTTTGTAAAACTTTGCATACCGAATTGTGTGCTTGAACATTAATTTTAAAATTCTTGTCAGGCAAAGGTACATTTTATAATAGTACGAAGCCAAATTTTAGTACTGTTTTATCTATGTATGCTCTGGAAAAGTAGGTGACATTTGGTGTTTGGTTGTTGACAAATTTTTGGTTACCGCGTTACCGCATTATTATTATTATTTTTAAGAAGTTTTTATTGTAGGTAATAATATGGGGGCGAACTGAAAACCAGCGTATGGGAGAATCATCAGCCTAGCTGCTTGTTTCTTGCATACACATGCTGAGTTTGTGCCTTTTTGGTTCAAAAGTTATTATTTTCTTCTTTTTAATTTGTAACTTGTTAGTTAACAAAATATTTGTTCCAAATGATAGATTTTTTACATAATATAAAATAAAATAATCATTTATTTCAAAATAAAAAGATAAATCTTTGTTTTTTGAACGTCAAATTTTAACTTAAACAATGTAAAAACATTTACCCCCGACTTTTGCATTTCGTTGTGATCGTACTCCTCCCAAACGGCTCAACTCAGAACCCTGAAATTTTGCAAGGTGGTGAAGGACCATGTCTAGGTTGGCATGGGACTGTCGGATGCCAATAAAAGGAGCGAAGCTAGCAATTGCCTGATTCTCAGATATTACTTATCGTTGAACGATTTATTCTACAAATATCTCAACACGCGTTGCTATGCAATTTGTTATGATTCTTTGAATATACTTGTTAGTTTACCTAAACGCGTGATTGATTCTACACAAAACTGCAATGTAGTTATAGTCCTGATTTTTGAAAACTTAAATTGTTTACAATTATCATTGTTTAAAAAATTTAAATCTAAATTCCTATTTTTTTGAAAAAAAATGTTGAAAAATTTCTGGGAAAAATGTTCTAGAACTCGAGTTTTAGCGTTCAAAAGTTCGAAAAATTACTAACTGTTAAGGCCTATCGAACAATAAGGGGTATCCTAGCGTATGGCTGAATACCGACATACATACTAAATTTGCCATCGTTACGAAGAGCCCTTCGCTGCATCCACTTGCCAGAATTGTAGCAATATTTACCAAATGCAAGGAGAAACAACAAACAAATACACGACCAATGAAAGATTTTATGAAATACTTCGACTACTTCAATACGATTTTCGGTATAATGAGTACAATCAGAACAAATTAATACAAATAGAGACGCAGAAACTGTCATTACTGACTGGAATAGATATAAGTCATGAATTCGAACAAACGTGTTCTAGGTTCTTGCTTGCTTGTAACGACTGAAGTATATAGTATCTATAATACTAATTTCGTTAAGGAGTATGGTAGACTCAATCGAAACCTCCTTGTCCTTTGCGAAACGATTCAAAAACATTATGAAACGGAACGTTTATGTCATCGGGTGACAGTCAATATGGCGACTAAGATTTGTTTGTCATCAATCAGCACCATTAAAATTTAGCAAAATACTCGACAATCCGAATTTTGCGGATAGATGTTGTCGACTCAAAATCATTATTTGTTTATGTATTATTATTCAGGTAAGGTTTCGATCGAGTCTACCGTACCCCGTGACGAAATCTATACATATAATAAATCTGTAGAAAAGTCATTTTTGTACATTGAAGAAATTGAAAAAAAAAATAGCCAGCGTGTGAACAGATAAGTAACAGAACCCATTTCCATCATTTTTTCAATTTTTGTCTGTTTGTCTGTTTATATGTTTGTTTGTGCGCACATCACGTAAAATCAACGAATTCAATGCTGAAAATGTTTATATACAAAAATTATACGTAACTTGAGGTATAACTTAGTTTTTGTTTCATCGAAATCGGTTCACTCTATCAAAAGATATGATTAATTTTGTGAGTTCAAGAAGAAAAATATTACGTTACGCAATTCAGTATAGTACTTGCAACGACATCTTAAGTCTAAATATAGAACTAATGTTGATAGTTGGTATCCAAAGTCCGATAGATGGCGTTGTGCAAATGACGTCATTTTCTGAATCGCGATGTGAAAGTTTAGATGTTTGGACGTTTGTGTCTTTGGAACAAAAAGGCTACTCAAGTACATATTATATACTAGCTTTTTGCCCGCGACTACGTCCGCGTGGACTACATTTTTTGCATCCAGTTTACATCCAAAATACAAAAACACTATCTAACTACACTAACTTCTGTTTTTTTGTATTTATATTCCCGTGGGCGTTGTAATAGATATAAAGAACATTGAGACTTTTTAAGTGATTATTGGGCGATGCAGTTGGACGGTTGGACGGACCCCATTCAACTTCCAAAAGTGGATAAAGAATTACTAACTCTGGAGCTGTGGCTACCCTTTTTTGGGATTTATAGCCATTAGTATATTCTCATGATTGATTGATGGATGAATTTCATACATTCCTTTTTGTAGTTGTTATATCAGTCAATCGCATCAAGATTCAAATTTCTAGATACATTGTATTTATAGATCAAAAATCTGTATAATATATTTCAATCTCTTAGGGGATGAGTTCCAAAAAACCTTTTTAATTGTTCATAAGAAACATGAAACAAACCATTTTGTAACCAAGTTTCTATGTTCAAAAATGAAAATATCTTGAGTAAGTATGGATAGTAGTTTGGCGACCCGGTGCTGCCCCCTACACTGACTGTTGGTGATGTGTGAGAGATTGCAATCATCGGTCAACAGATGGCGTTACTGCATTAACATTGAGGTATTTACTATTATTTACAAATTATGCGTAAGTAAAACATAATATATCTATGAGAATATTTGTCAAAAATAGTTAAAAAAACAAAAGCTATAAACATATTCTCAAACCTACCCAATGAATACGCAAAATTCATACAATATACTTTCAATTATCTTTATTCATACATATTCGCATAGTTGAATGTGAAAAGGAAGGATTAGTGCATCCTATTATTCTAACCTAACACAAAAGCAAAAAAGTCTCAAAAAGACTTTAATCACCCGGGATTCGAACCTGGGTCATCCGTTAGGTTAGTTTTAACCAATCGGTATACAGCTACGCCACAAAAACATTAGTAATGATGTCAAATTTGTGATATGGTATATATCTAGTGGCCATACTATTGACAAACAATTAAATACATACATACATATACTCACGGCTATAAATCCCTAGAAGGGGTAGCCAGAGCTAAGGAACTTGAAGTTCCTCAGCCACTTTTGGAAGTTGCGTCGGGAAAAGATAGTGAAATAAAGGTTGTTGGTGATGCATCTTCAACCACATCGCCCAAAAAGCCCTTAAAAGCCCCAATACCGTTAGTCGCCTCTTACGTACACCCACCGGAAGAAATGGGGTAAGCCGACACTACACAGCAATTCATTAAATGGACATTTATTTTGATGAAAATGGATAAAACCCTTATTTTTTTCAAAAACACTATTAATGAAGAGTCTGATAAAGTCGGTCGATGAAAAAATTTATCGTGTAAATATGGGGAGCAATAAGTTGGTAATGTGAGAGAGATTGCAATCATCGGCCAATAGATGGCGGTACTGAATTAAAATTGAGATATTTACTATTATTTACAAACTATGCATTCTGAGGCTTAAACAGAATATTAATTTATGCGTAAGTAAAGTATAAAATATCTATGAGAAGTTTAGTTAAAAATAGTTAAATAAACAAAAGTTATAAACATATTCTCAAACCTAACAAATGAATATGCAAAATTCATACAACATGCTTTCAATTATCTTTATTCATACATATTCGCATAGTTGAATGTGAAAAAGAAGGATTAGTGCATCCTATTATTCTAACCTAACACAAAAACAAAAAAAATACGCAAAAAGACTTTGACCACCCGGGATTCAAACCTGGGTCTTTCGTACTTAGTGTTTACCAAACGGTATACCGCTACGCCACGCAGACATTTGTGTAAGTCTCAAATTTGTGATATCCTATATATCTAGTAGTCATACTATTGACAAACAATTAAATGGACAATTATTTTGATGAAAATGGATGAAACCCTTATTTTTTCCAAAAAGACTATTAATGAAGAGTCCAATAAAGTCGGTCGATGAAAAAATTAATCGTGTAAATATGGGGAACCATATAAAAGTTATGTTTTTTTATGCTCCTGTGGGAACCCTTGCGAAATCCGGGATAAATTATATCCTATATGTTGGCCAGGTGTATAACCTACATTCATGCCAAATTTGATCAAGATCGGTCCGGTAGAAATAACGTGATGAACGGACATACAGACAGACAGACAGACAGACAGACAGACAATTTTTTCAAAAATGGCAAATTTGGCTTCAGTATCGAAAATAAAACATATTTCACCGGTTTTTATTTTTTTTTCTTCAATGTACAGTTTTGACCTTGTTACAGTCTTATTATAGTATAGAAGATAGATAGAAGAAGATGAATGAAATTTGGCAGATAAAGACCCAAATTATAACAAAGGATACTTTTTATCTCGGATAAATTTGACCAATAAAATATTCACGCCTTATTGAGTACCGGAAAAAATGCCTTTAGCTTTTGTCATAAGCAAATTTGACAGTACGAAGTCTGTCGGGTCAGCTAGTTATTAATATAGATTCTATTTTCACGCGCTGGCATTGTTTACGTAATTTTTCCATATACTAACATTATAAATTTTTAACGGTGATTATTCCTCCTATTTTTATCAAAATTGACATAAACCATCTAGACATAGTCCTTGACAACATGAATAGAATATGTATTATTTTCGATACTGAAGCCAAATTTGCTATTTTTGAAAAAATTGTCTGTCTGTCTGTCTGTCCGTTCATCACGTTTATCCTACCGGACCGATCTTGATCAAATTTGGCATGAATGTAGGTTATACACCTGGCCAACATATAGGATATAATTTATCTCGGATTTCGCAGGGGTTCCCACAGGAGCATAAAAAAACATAACTTTTATATGGTTCCCCATATTTACAAGATTATTATTTTCATCAACCGACTTTATCTGACTCTTCATTAATAGTCTTTTGGTAAAAATAAGGGTTTCATCCATTTTCATCAAAATAATTGTCCATTTAATTGTTTGTCAATAGTATGACTACTAGATATATAGCATATCACAAATTTGAGACTCACTCAAATGTCTGCGTGGCGTAGCGGTATATCGTGGTAAGCACTCAGTACGAAAGACCCAGGTTCGAATCCCGGGTGGTCAAAGTCTATTTGCGTATTTTTTTTGCTTTTGTGTTAGGTTAGAATAATAGGATGCACTAATCCTTCTTTTTCACATTCAACAATGCGAATATGTATGAATAAAGATAATTGAAAGCATATTGTATGAATTTTGCGTATTTATTTGGTAGGTTCGAGAATATGTTTATAACTTTTGTTTCTCATAGATATATTATACTTTACTTACGCATAAATTAATATTCTGTTTAAGCCTCAGAATGCATAGTTTGTAGTAAATATCTCAATTTTAATTCACTACCGCCATCTATTGGCCGATGATTGCAATCTCTCTCACATTACCAACTTATTGCTCCCCATATTTACACGATAAATTTTTTCATCGACCGACTTTATCAGACTCTTCATTAATAGTGTTGTTGACGAAAATAAGGGTTTTATCCATTTTCATCAAAATAAATGTCCATTTAATGAATTGCTGTGTAGTGTCGGCTTAGAATAACACTACCCCATTTCTTCCGGTTTCGTAAGAGGCGGCTAACGGTATTGGGGCTTTTAAGGGATTTTTGGGCGATGTGGCTGGAGACCCATCACCAACAACCTTTATTTCACTATCTTTTCCCGACGCAACTTCCAAAAGTGGCTGAGGAACTTCAAGTTCCTTAGCTCTGGCTACCCCTTCTAGGGATTTATAGCCGTGAGTATATGTATGTATGTATTTAATTGTTTGTCAATACTATGGGTACTAGATATATATACCATATCACAAATTTGACATCATTATTAATGTTGTTGTGGCGTAGCTTTATACCGATTGGTTTAATTAAACTAAACTAACGGATGACCCAGGATCAAAACACGGGTGATTAAAGTCTTTTTGAGACTTTTGCTTTTGTGTTAGGTTAGAATAATAGGATGCACTAATCCTTCTTTTTCACATTCAACTATGCGAATATGTATGAATAAAGATAATTGAAAGTATATTGTATGAATTTTGCGTATTCATTGGTTAGGTTTGAGAATATGTTTATAGCTTTTGTTTTTTTAACTATTTTTGACAAATATTCTCATAGATATATTATGTTTTACTTACGCATAAATTAATATTCTGTTGAAGCCTTAGAATGCATAATTTGTAAATAATAGTAAATACCTCAATGTTAATGCAGTAACGCCATCTGTTGACCGATAATTGCAATCTCTCACACATCACCAACAGTCAGTGTAGGGGGCAGCAACGGGTCGCCAAACTGCTATCCATACTTACTCAAGATATTTTCATTTTTGAACATAGAAACTTGGTTACAAAATGGTTTGTTTCATGTTTCTTATGAACAATTAAAAAGGTTTTTTGGAACTCATCCCCTAAGAGATTGAAATATATTATACATATTTTTGATCTATAAATACAATGTATCTAGAAATTTGAATCTTGATGCGATTGACTGATATAACAACTACGAAAAGGAATGTATGAAACTCATCCATCAATCAATCATGAGAATATACTTTTCATAAATATATTGACATGGCAGCGTCATTATATTTATTGTTTTAAACAATTCTCTCAGGGAATCTCGGGATCTCAAATTGTATATAGCTCTTATTGCTCTCTTTGGGAGAATAAATATGGAACCAACATCAGCTGCTCTGCCCCAGAGTAAAATACCGTAAGACATTACACTATGAAAATAGCTGTAATAAACTAATCGAGCTGTCTGTACATCTGTCAAATGTCTTATTTTCCTAACGGCATATGCAGCACTACTTAGCCTGCCAGCTAGTGAGCTAATGTGGGGTCCCCATTGGAGCTTGGAGTCCAGAGTTATCCCTAAGAAAACTGTGTTATCCGAAAATACTAACTTTTAATTCTTTAAAATTATTTCGTTATCATCGCACCTAACATTAGTTAATACAAATTTAATGCATTTGGTTTTTTTACCATTCAGTACAAGATTATTGGAAGCAAACCATGTTTGAATCTGTGAAACCGTGTTATTCACCTCGTCAATATTCTGATTATTTCTTTCAACGTCAAATACTAAAGAAGTATCATCAGCAAACACTATCTCGGACATTTTCTCGACCATGAACGGCAAATCATTAATATAAACTAAAAATAAAAATGGGCCCAAAATAGAACCCTGCGGAACACCTATCTTTACATGAGTTCCAGGTGATATTGCATTATTGATTTGCACTTTCTGTATCTGATCCGAAAAGTAAGACTTTATTAATTTAAGTGCGTCACCTTGTATGCCATAATGTTCTAATTTAATAAAAAGGATTTCATTCAGAAAGTGATCTGCACAATCAAATGCCTTCGTAAGATCGCAAAACAAACCAATAGCATCATTTTTGCGTTCCCACGAATCAAAAATGTGTTTCATTAAGGCAACGCCTGCATCGGTGGTAGAGCGGCCCTTCGTAAAGCCAAATTGTTTTGGATGAAACAATTTGTTTGAAGCGAAATGCAAAAGCATCTGATTGAACATTAGTTTTTCGAATATTTTACTTACATAACATAAACGTTCACGCCGAATATCCCCGAAGGGGTTGGCAGAGGTACTAATACTTCTGAACATCACGTGACTGTCACCTGGTGTTCAGAGTACCCACGTTTTGCATGGACAGTGTACTCACGTGATAGGGGGCAGGCCTATCGCCGTTTTGTACGAATACACTGTCACATGACTAAGTACAACTCAGCCATGTGGGTTTCCTCACGATGTTGTCCCTCACCGTTGATAGTTTTTTCTACTTCTTATTTCATTCGAAAGACTGATAAAAGAACTCTACCGCTTAGTGGTTGGCTAAAATCTAACACATATACAAAATTACGGTGCAAAAAATTTATGATTTTAAATAATAATGAGTAACATTTTACACAGTAAATTAACAAGCACATTCTATTCAAATTTTAAAACGACGACATTACGGAAATCATTTATTTTAATATATAATCTAAACCTATTAGGCTACAAATTTATCTGTTGTCAGGCAAAAAAACGATTTATTATCTAAACAACATAATATCCAAATCAAATAATTGAAATGATGTCCCCGTGATGTATCGTGATGGATGATGCATATTGAAAAGAAAAACTGTATTCAGTGCACAGGGAAATACACAACAAATAAAAAAATAACAACAAAAGAATGTAATAAATAAAGGAAAGAAAATTTCGACACAGGCGGGAATCGAACCCGCGAGCTCGGGTATACGCCCCCGTCGCTCTGCCAATTGAGCTACCGTGTCAATGGCTGTCAGCGCGAAATTCTTCTATCCTTTTGTTTCTTTTACAATTTTAAGTAGTATTTGCGTTCCCTACCTCCGAATTTTTTACAAATTCGGAATTTCGCGCTGGCAGCCATTGACACGGTAGCTCAATTGCCAGAGCGACGGGGGCGTATACTCGGACTACAGGCCGCGAGTAGCCGGTCACTCGCCGTACCATACGGTGAGCTCGATCGCGCTCGCGGTAACAGTTCGCGAAAGCCCCACACCGTTTTCACGGGTGGCGACAAGAAACTTTGGAAATTTTTATTTAATGGGAGACTCCAATTCCGCGCGCCCTTACGGGCGCGATAAGAAAACCTATTTTCAAAATAACTATCAGGTAGTGATTAGGGATCGATACTGATGCCAAAAATGCTGTCTGTCTGTCGGTTTGTATGTGCCTTATGGAAACAAAAACTACTCAACGGATTTTAACGAAACTTGGTACAATTATTCTTCATACTCCTGGGCAGGTTTTTGTATACTTTCCAGCAGAGTAGTAAAGGGGAATTTTGGGAAATTTTGAGAAAACGGGAGAAGTTACTCCTTTTTTAAGCTTCCATCGCGTGTGCAGCCTTAATGGTTAAACTTACATAGAAATCATGTATGACGGAAATATTCTTCATAAAATTACCTAAAAAAAAATCCTCAACAGTTTTTGTCTATCTTTTACGGTTGACTCTCAATAACACGTGTAATTCCTGATAGCTTAGCAGTTCGGAACATTCTGATTATATTTGTTTACTCTTACGTATGTAAACCTCTCACTCATCCCTAATTTAAAAAAGGTAACATTATTACCTATTAAAAAAAAAAGAAACATAGAAATCGGTAGAGATACACCGAAATCCATACTTATATTATAAATCGGAAAGTGAGTTTGTTTGTTTGTTTATTTGTGCTTCTTTCACGCCGCAACTACCGAACCGATTGCTTTGAAATTTTGCAGACATATAGTTAGAAGTCCAGATTAAATTATAGAGTACTTTTATACCGGAATCACTAATGGATTTTAGCAGCGAAATCTTCAACCTTTCAGCTGAAACCTTATAAAAGAGCGCGGCGTTGTTTGCATATTTACCAATAGATGGCGCTGTCGGTACTTTCTACATCGCGGTATGATTTCTTCTTTATTGGAGTATATAAACCCAAAATATATTACGTCAACTTTAAAAAAAAAACTTAGTGATACGGTTTACAGCATTGCCTTCCGACATATTTTGGTAATTGTAACTTGAAATTATTTTTCTCAGATTTTTCTATGGTAATGAGAAGATTTATTCTTTATACTGCAATACAACCGAATTCCACGCGGGTGAAGTTGTGGGCGGAAAGTATGTAATAAAAACATGCCACCGCCGGTATCGTCCCCGTGGCGTAGCGGTACAACTAACTTAACTACTATGAATATCTAATTAGAACTATTATTAATCAATCGTTCCGGGTTCGTATCTCAGGTGATTCAAGCTTTTTGTATTATTATTTTTGTATTGTTATTGTTAGTTTTGAATAGCAGTATATATAATAATAGCAAGCCCTAACCCTTCACTTCAGCGATTATTTTGGATGGAGATCCACCACTAACCATCCCCATATTCCCGAGCAATCGCTGCAAGCTCTCCCACTATCATCAACGGTTAGTGTAAGAGGCAGCACCGGGCCGCCGCCGAAGCGCCAAACTACTATTCGTATTTGTACTTACTAAGATATTCTCATTTTGAACATAGAAACTTAGTACAAAATGGTTTGGTTCATGATTCTTATGAAAAATTAAAAAGGTTTTTTTTGGAACTCAACCCCTAAGGGATTGATATAGCAAATGAAAGTTAATATAGAGATTTATGTCATTTTAGTATCTAGAAACATAAAACTTGGTGCGATTGAATTTATGATATTCATCTATCAATCAATTATCTAAATTCTATAAAAGGGTAGCCATAGCTTCACAAATAGTAATTCTTCATCCACTTTTGGAAATAGATTAGGGAAAAGGAAATCACTTCAAAAGGGTCAATGTCCTTTATATCCTTTACAACGCCCGCGGGAATATAAATGTATATAAAAAATAGAAGTTAAGATAGTGTTTTGGTATTTTGAATGTAAACCGGATGCAAAAAATGAAGTCCACGCGGACGAAGTCGCGGGCAAAAAGCTAGTTATACATAAAATAAGCCATCGCGCCCGTGACCAAAACCAAATCTTTACTAATTTACATATAACATACTAGATGGCGCCAGTAGTTGCATCCTACATCACGTAATGATTTATTTTTTAGATTGTTATAAATACTTCATAGCGTTTTATTCCGAAATTTGCTATGAAACGGAAATACTGAACCGTTCATAAGAGCGCATTCAAAATCACCAAACTACACTGTTTAGGGAGTGCTATAAATTTAATAAATTGAAAACATTACGCTAAATTTCACAATGCTTGAGCAGTGACTGAAGAAAGAAACCTCAGATATTTAAAAAAACAACGCTACCCGTGCGAAGCTGGGCCGATCCACTAGTTAGTAATAATCCCAACATGAGGTTTTCATGAACAAAAACATTAAAATTAAAAGAATATAAGTAAAAATAAAACAATTAAAAAAAGCAGCCCTATGCAGTGAATTGGTCACTGGCTCTGCATGCCACCAACCATGGGGCTGATTTTCAGCCATACAACTTAATTCTCTCTCTAAATAAAAGCACTACACACGTACTACATTATTGTTATTATTTCAATGCATAAAAAAGTATAAAAATACCTTAGCAACGACTCCAGAAGCCTCATGTCCCATAATCATGGGTTCCTTCATGAGGAAGCTGCCGCACGCGCCCGTCTGCCAGTAGTGGACGTCAGACCCGCAGATACCCACACAGTCCATGTGTAGGAGTACCTCTGTTACAAACATATGAAAATATTTGCAGTTCAGTATTATTGCGCTGTGTAGTGTCGGTTTAGATTAGAACTACCCCGTTTCTTCCAGTGGGTGTTCGTAAGAGGCGGCTTAGGGTATTGGAGCTTTTTAATGGTTTTCGGGCGATGCGGTTGGAGACCCATAACCACAACCGTTATTTTACCATCTTTCCCCTCTTAATTTCCATAAGTGGCTAAGGAATTTCTAATTCCTTAGATCTGGCTACCCCTTCTAAGGATTTATGTCCCAGAGTATATGTTTCTATGTAGTTCAGTATATTATTGTAAACCTAGGGTAAGAAGTCGGTCATTTCTGTGACGTCCCCAAAAACACAATAGGTTATCACCACAGCGACCATACATTACCATATTATGGACCGACTTCAAAGAAAGGAAGTACTCAATTCGATTGTATATTTTTTTATTATGTCAATGGTCAATCAGTTTCAAATGTTGTTTTCGTGTACTGTTGGAAATGCTTCCAGAGTAGACCCATTTAATTTTCATGAGGTTCAATAGAATGCCGGCTTAGAATGTTGCTACCCCTTTCTACCCACGGGTGTCGTAAGAGGCGACTAAGGGTATTGGGGCTTTTTATTGCATTTTTGGGCGATGCGGTTGGAGACCCATCACCAAAAACCTTTATTTTTACTATCTTTTCCCCACTCAACTTCCAAAAGTGGCTGAGAAATTTATAATTCCTTAGCTCTGGCTACCCCTTCTAGGGAAATATAGCCATGAGTATATGTATGTATGTATGTATGTTCAATAGCGTAGTTAATGCATAGTAATAATAGTCCAAAATATAGAAATGACTACGAATGACCCTATTGATTATCGAATTTTGTATGAAAAATTAGGTTTATAAATACATACATACATACATATACTCACGGCTATAATTCCCTAAACGGGGTAGCCGGAGATTTGGAATGAGAAATTCCGCAGCAACTTTTGGAAGTTGAGTGGGGAAAAGATGGTAATAATAAATGTTTTTGGTGACGGGTCTCCAACCACATCGCCCAAAAATCACTTGAAAAGTCCCTATACCCTTAGTCGCCTCTTACGATCACCCACGGATAGAAATCCGTCAAATACCTGTATTTGATTTATACTTTATAACATAACATAAACGTTCACGCCGAATATCCCCGAAGGGGTTAGCAGAGGTACTAATACTTCTGAACATCACGTGACTTTGTCACCTGGTGTTCAAAGTACCCACTTTTTGCATGGACAGTGTACTCACGTGATAGGGGGCAGGCCTATCGCCGTTTTGTACGAATACACTGTCACATGACTAAGTACAACTCAGCCATGTGGGTTTCCTCACGATGTTTTCCCTCACCGTTAACAACCATGATAAATTAACCACACATATGTCTTTAGAAAAGACAAATTGGTGTAGGCCCGACCCAGGATTTGAACACTAGTCGTTTGCACGATAACCGAGTGTTCCACCCACTTGGCTATCACGGTTACTTTATATTTCCTATTAATTAAGTTTAGATTTAAGTGACTTTTTTATTACACAATTTATATTTCTATTAGTAGGTTGAGTTTACATGATATTGTATTATTTTGTAAATAAAGTTTTTATCCTCAAAATAGCTGTAAGGTCGACTCCATTTTGTGAATATATATTTTTCATATTATTGATTACATCGGCATATATCGACATCAGAATATTTCTGTTTTGTGGTTTATCTTAATTTATGTTTAAATAACTATAATTGCGAAATCTTGGTTTTTGATTATTTCACCACGTTTTATGTGGTAGCATGACGAGATGGTACTTTCGGATCGGTTGGTACCTAGAGTGGACCTTGATGTGACTTCTGATATTACTGTTGGCATTAGTTCTTCATATCTCTTTCACCAAGATACATGTAATGAAATAATATGAGGAACCGTTAGGCGCCATCCGTTCTATTAATATCCATTACTCGTAAACGACTATTGTTGTGGTTAAATGTATATAAATGGATGCAACGATGCACATCGAGTAGAATTTTATTATTGTAAAGTTAAAATTAATAACGAAGTCTACAGTTCTGATGAGTTACAGGTATACCACAGGGCAGTGTACTCGGACCTACATTATTTTTAATTTATATAAATGATCTGACAAATATAAAAGTTCCAAATGGACAAATATATTGCTATGCTGATGACACCGCCCTCCTTTTCCATGGAAATTCTTGGTCTGATGCATTTTCGTCTGCGGAGCATGGTCTCCATTTGGTTTTACATTGGCTTAATTTAAATTTACTGTCATTAAATGTGGGCAAAACAAATTATGTTACTTTTTCAATAAATAATTCTACACAACCTGGTGATAATCATATTTTAACTGCGCATACATGCGATATGGATTGTACTAGTAAATGCAGCTGTCCCAAAATTGTACGAGTACCTAAAATCAAATATCTCGGAATCATTATAGATAAAAATTTAACATGGTACCCACATTTAGACGCAGTATCAAATAGAGCAAAAAAGTTAGTATGGATATTTAAACGACTACGTAACATTTGTGATCCTGCGCTTATTAGATACATTTACAAAGCTCTAGTAGAATCAATAATCCTATATTGTATTAGTGTATGGGGTGGTACCCACAAAACAACATTTATTAGTATTGAACGCACACAAAGACTCATTCTAAAAGTTATGTCAAATAGGAAAAAACTATATTCTACAACTAAATTATACTTGGATACAGATCTGCTCTCAGTAAGGCAACTTTATATATTACAGTGTGTACTTAAGGTACACAAAAATGCTAAATTTGACAACTCTGTTCTAAAAAAACGTAACAAAAACACAGTCATCAAACACAAAAAAATAAAAACTGATTTTGCCGCAAAACAATTTTATCAACAGTCAGTAAAATTATATAATGTAGTGAACAGTAATATAAATTTTTATACAAAATCATTAAAAGAATGTAAAGTAATGGTAACTAACTGGTTAAAAACTCTTAATTATGAAGAAACTGAAAAGCTACTATTATAAATTGCTACATTTATTGTATACTAATATATATGTCTATATAATAAATAATAAAATAAGATAAAAAGAAGATCAAATAATAATAAAAGATATAAATATTATTTTCGTAAAAATAATAATTGATAAACTATTTTAAGTCAACAGTCTCTGTGGTCTAATCAACCACAAACCACAGCCCGGCCCTTGCAAACTGCAGCGCGTCGTCGGTGGTCCGTCCATATTATGTAAATGGTAGAGTTTAAAATGGCTTGTAACTGACAGCGGACGACCGGCCTCTTATGTTTGGACGGCTGGGTATTGTTTGATTTAGTACAATATAGATAAGATTCATTTTTATTTTCGGTTTTCAATCTACCGTCACACAAAAATTGTTGTCAACAATTACTTATTTATAAGACACTTTAGTTTTAGTTTTATTGTATTAGTTTTATTGTATTAAGCACAAAATTGTATTGTCTCCGAAAGAGTGGTCTCCCCTAACACAGGTTTTATAACTTAAAAGGGGAGTCCGATGTACCATTGTAAACTTTATGCTTAATAAAATTTATTGATTTATTGATTTTATTGATTCATGGATGTGATTAAATTTAATAAAACCACTATTAAGTTTATCAATAACTTAATACCTATACCTACAGCTTTAAATCCCAAAAAAAAGGTAGAAAGGGTTTCAAAATTCTCAGCCACTTTTGGAAATAGTGTGGGTAAGCTTGTAAAATAGAAAATGACTGGAGATGGACGGATCATATACATCGCCAAACAATTACTTTTAAAAGCTCCATAAGTGGTACGTGACAAATGACTTACGAGTAAACCAACTAATTTGTGCTATTCTAAACCGGCAATACACTGTATATGTGCATACTACAATTACTACATAGAATACCACAAAATATTTATTATTTATATTTAGAGAAAATATCGGGGAAATTTTAATGGGTTTCTTTGGACGATAAGGCTGGGCTAGTATGTTGCTAATATCCAAGGATAATAGCAAAATTCTTTTTTATTTTTTTTGTATTAAGTTTTTCGAAGTCAACAAGTTATGTTTATAAGAATAATTACGCACCCTTTATATTTTCTTGCACCTAAGAAAGTTATCTCCGAATGTATGAAACCGGATTAGAAAATATTGTGATCAATAGGAAGGTTAATATTTTTCCATTATATTGTCGTTTTGAGCTTCAATAAAATAATAGTAGTTTTCTTAATGAAATATTTTATTTGGTTTGCTTTATTTGATAGATAATAAATGCCGGAAAAATGTAACGACAAAAGATTGGTAGATAGAACTGAATGCTACCTTTTCAAATACTTTATATAGATTTAAAAAATATCGTATATTAGTCGTAGCTGTAAACATACTAGTTTATTCAATAGAAGCCGGACCAAATCGCGAATATAATATATAAAATTCTCATAATAATATCAAATTATCTATATCTATACTTATAATAAATCTCTAGAGAGGTCAACTCTGTACATGAAATATATTTTCTGAAATATATTTTCAAAATAACTAACAGGGGATGATTAGAGATCGATACCGATGGCAAAAATGCAATCAGTAAAATTTTTGTCTGTCTGTCGGTTTATATGTTCCTTATGGAAACAAAAACTACTCGTCGGAATTTAACGAAACTTGGCACAATTATTTTTCATACTCCTGGGCAGGTTATAGTATACTTTTCAGCAGAGTAGTGAAGGGGAATTTTGGGAAAACGGGAGAAGTTTCTCCTAATGATTTCTTTTTTAGATTGTTAAAAATACTTCATAGCGTTTTATTCCATAATTTGCTATTAAACGAAAATACTGAACCGTTCATAAAAGCGCATTCAAAATCAACAAACTACACTGTTCAGGGAGTGCTATAAATTTAATAAATTGAAAACATTGCGCTAAATTTCACAATGCTTGAGCAGTGACTGAAGAAAGTAACCTCAGATATTTAAAAACCAACACTAACCGTGCGAAGCTGGGCCGATCCACTAGTTATATAAAATAAATTTATAAAGTTAATATGTGAAATATTATTTATAGAGTAAGATCCCAGAGCCCCCAGACCTACGTCATTTTAGCAAAGCTGAAATTTTGAGGATTTTTAGTATAATGTGTTATTAAGAGGTACGTGTACGCACTACCTTGAAAGCGGGGCCGTTTCTCAGGTAGCACGAAGTACAGGTACATAAAAAACTAAGTTACCTACGTTAAAGTAGCAAAGATCGTTTTCAAATTTGTTTTTGAGTATATTGTATAGAATTAAAATTGACTATTGCCAGACACTTTCCGTGGGCCATTAGTGCTACCAGACGTCTCGAATATTATTAAAAAATTTAGTGAATTACGTTATAGTAGCAAGGCTTAATTTTATATAAGTTATTTTGGGTATAATTTTAAGACTCTTTGTATACGGACAGACCAATCCGAAGGGCCATTCGTCCCCCCAGACGCCATTAAACTTTCCCTGTGAATGCGAGAGTGAGGGAACATATAAACATTTGGGACCGTCTGTATGTAGAAACTTAATAGGCTTTCATGCTATGACAGGATGCGATTTCAATCCTGCTTTTTTTAAAAAAGGCAAGCTAAGACCATTTAAAATATTGAAGAAATTGTCAGAATATCAAGAAGCATTTCTTAAATTTGGTCAAGCTGAATTATCTATTGATAAAGAGAAGGAAAAAAATGTATTTGACGTAATTCAAAAATTTATCTGCGAGTTATATAATGTTCCCGGATTAATTGATGTAGATGCTGCACGGCTACAACTTTTCATTAACACATATACAGTCGGCGATGTGAATGAGGAGTTTCACTAGCAAAATGTAAAATATTATGATGCAAGTAATTTACCACCGTGTAAATCCAAATTGCTTCAACAGTTTCGAGGAGCAAATCATATTGCAAGTGACTGGAGCAATGCTTATATGAAGCATCCTAACACTTTAAGCCCAGAGAATAATGGGTGGATTTTAAAAGACACCCAGTATGATTTTAACTGGCTTGATGGTGACCAATTACCAAGTTTTGTGAGCGAATCACTTGAAAACGAGTTAGGTAGTCTATTTTAACTTTAAATTATTTCAATGTACTGGTAACTATTTTCAACATTATTAATTATTTTTTTTACAGATAATTTAAGTAACAATTATCTAAATATTCGATTCGAATGTGAATTTGATGAGGGAAGTAAGAACTCGGACAATGATGATAATGATAATGAAGATGAATAATTACGAATATGCATATTTTTTTTTCATAATGAATTGTGAATATATTAACATTTAAAATAATTTTTATAGAGAAAACCATATAATGTTTTATAATCCTATTCTTGAAATAATACCCAAAATAATGTTCCTCATCTTCCTAACACTCAAAATATTTTTAATATTCAATATTTTTTTAATTTTTAGGTCATTAGCACGCGTTAAATTTAAGGGCGTTAGTGTATAATCTTATGGAACAATAAAGTGTTCTCACACACATTCATGCGTATGAATAATGTCCTCACTATCGCACTCACAGGGAAAGTTCAATGGCGTCTGGGGGGACGAATGGCCCTTCGGATTGGTCTGTCCGTATACAAAGGGTCTTAAAATTATACCCAAAATAACTTATATAAAATTAAGCCTTGCTACTATAACGTAGTTTACTAAATTTTTTAATAATATTCGAGACGTCTGGTAGCAATAATGGCCCACGGAAAGTGTCTGGCAATGGTCAATTTTAATTCTATACAATATACTCAAAAACATATTTGAAAACGATCTTTGCTACTTTAACGTAGGTAACTTAGTTTTTTATGTACCTGTACTTCGTGCTACCTGAGAAACGGCCCCGCTTTCAAGGTAGTGCGTACACGTACCTCTTAATAACACATTATACTAAAAATCCTCAAAATTTCAGCTTTGCTAAAATGACGTAGGTCTGGGGGCTCTGGGATCTTAGACTATTAGTATTAGCTGTGTAGTGTCGTCTTAGTATAACACTACCCCATTTCTAACCGTGGGTGATCGTAAGAGGCGACTAAGGGTATAGGGACTTTTCAAGTGATTTTTGGGCGATGTGGTTGGAGACCCGTCACTAAAAACATTTATTATTAACATCTTTTCCCCACTCAACTTCCAAAAGTGGCTGCAGAATTTCTCATTCCATAGCTCTGGCTACCCCGTTTAGGGAATTAGAGCCGTGAGTATATGTATGTAACATAACATAACATACCATAAACATAACCGTTCACGCCGAATATCCCCGAAGGGGTTGGCAGAGGTACTAATACTTCTGAACATCACGTGACTTTGTCACCTGATGTTCAGAGTACCCACGTTTTGCATGGGCAGTGTACTCACGTGATAGGGGCAGGCCTATATGTATGTATGTATGTAATATGTACATATTTATGTTCCCTATACACCTTTATTAATTTATGCAATTGATGTAGGTACTTGTTGTTGTTTATACTGAGTTGTTGATTGACTATGGCCAAATCGCCCTATATAGGGTAGGCTCGAGTCCCCTTGGTGGGGACATGTATGGGCTGAGAAGAAGATGTACTTAATATGTATAAAGGTTATGTGATCATGTGAGGAATGGCGTGATTCGTGAAAGATGTGGTGTAAAAGATGATATTGTAAGTAAGATAGAAAAAGGAATGTTGAGATGGTTTGGGCACATCTAGAGGATGGATGACAGGAACTTGGTAAAAGGTATCTATAGAGCTAATGTGGCAGCTAATATTAGCAGAGGACGGCCACGGAGGACATACTTGGACCAAATTGAAAGTGTGCTCAAAAAGGAAGGCGTCCAAAGTATGAAGAATAAAAGTGCATGTATGAAAAGATAGATGGATGTAGACGAAGCTAGAGAAGTTTGCCAGGATCGTGCGAAGTGGCGATCCATAGTCTCTGGCTACCCCAATGGAAATTAACGCGTGAGTATATGTTTGTATGTACTTATGTAAACAAACAGAGTCAGCCATTGCATATTGCATATCTGTGTTCGCACTAAATATAAAATGCAATAATGTTAAATGGCATATATTCATATAAATGACATAACATGAATCAATTTACATAACAAGCACTCCAACAACTAAAATGATTCTGTTTCTAAGAGGCACGTTGCCAATCTTGATAATACTTTTCTTATAATTGATTGTTTCATTCTTATATTTAAATAAGAAACATTTAAAACAACCGTGATAGCTCAGTCGGAGAACCACCGCCTCTCATCCAGGAGACGCGAGTTCAAGTCCTAAGTCGGGCCTACACCAAGGGGGTTTTTCTAACGTCTTATGTGGGTTTAATTCATAGAGAACTTATCTAAATAGAGAAGAAACAAAGGATGAAATTTTCCGTAAGGGGTTCAGTTTATTGGCACTGACTTAGAGAAGCACATGTATGAACAACAAAAGTCAGAACATTGAATCAACCATGAATCAACCAATCAGGTCGCAGGGATATCTTATTTTGGCAATTCGTATTTAGCGGATGTTTTTCAGCAATTTTTCTACTATAATACGTTTGGTTTCTTCTCTATTTAGTTGCTAAAGGTGAGGGCAAAAGTGGTAGACCTGCGCCTTATCACGGGAATACACTATCCAAGGAAACCGTGGGTACTCTGAACACAATTTCACGTGATGTTCAAAAGTATTAGTAAATCTTTCATCCCTTCAGGGATTTACGGCATGAATGTTGATATTGAGTTGAGTATTTAAAAATTGTACGGGTAGTATTCGCTTAGAAGAACACGCCCTTATTTTTCCTCGTAAATATTCTAAAAAAAGATGACTCAGGGTGTTCTGCAGTCTGGGAACTTTTAAGGGCGGGCGATGTGGCTGTAAACCCATCGCATATGTCCCCATTCTTCCCCTCTCAATCAATCCTGCTTCTACTATAACCTCCTCTGGTTTAATATCAAGACCGGGTTTCAATAATATCAGATAGAAAGATAAATTTTGCCTACCCTGGATATACGAAAATAGGGTAGGAAGTAAACGATGAGAGTAAATATCTTCAGAAAACCTGCATTACTATGTTGATGCATTTTTTTCATACATACATACATACATAAATAATACGTGGACACTTTCCAGGCAAAAAGTGACTACCTATACCTATCACCCGCCTCTATGTCTACCGTAATTGCTGTCTTTCGTCTCTTTGCAATAAATAAAAAAATGTTATGTTACCTATTCAGTGGTATGGTATGACCATATTTCTACGTTTCTATAGTGATCTGTCTGTCTGTGAGTGTCTAAGTGATCTATATTTCTACGTTTTGCTCATTTGAATTCTGATTTCTAATTATTGACGATGTAGATTCTTGGTGTAATTTTAATGTATCATAAATAATTATTTTTTAATTTACTTACCATCATCATTTATTTCTGGTATTGGTGTCTGAATCTGAAATTTAAAAAAATAAGTTTTTTTCAATGAAGGCATGTTTAAAACATCCGCATAAAATATCATAACGATTTTATTCACATGAAGTAGTTATCAGTGTTAGAGGTTTAGAGCCATGGAATTGTAAGACGTAGACTTAGGCCCAGTTGGTAAGTGACAAGGGTCTAATTCCGCAGGGCGCGATTTCAAATCCCGCTGAGAGCATTTATTTGTATGATGAATATGATTATTTTTTCCTGGTCTTGGATTTTATTTATATTTGTATTGTATATTACTAAATATATCGTCAAGTCTGTATCTCTTTGTACGTTTCTAGATGTTAATTTGATCTACGTAATAAATAGGTCTCTGATATTTACATTTTAGGTTACAAAAGTTAGTTATAGCAGCAACTTTAGTTTGCTACTTATGTTATATTTATCGTATCACATAATAACTACTTAGCAGGTACATCATCTACCCTTTTACGTAAACCTAAGAATTAATTGATTAATTTTAAACCGAAATACTTAAATAGATGAACGATTTCTATAGATAAACAATCATTGTTAAAATTATCGATCGCCCAATATTTTTTAATTCTCATTGAAATTGACTTAGCTACAGCAAAAATTAAATTGATAACAAAAGAAAAGTTTAAGTTCAACTCAACTTAAGGACAACTTTTCGCGAATTCTTAAAACTTTAAAATTTAATTTAAATAACCTGTTACTTTAAAATAAACAAAGCATCTGCTCAGGACTGTTGACGGAAGCATAGAAAAGTATGTAAAGTATTATGTAAATATAGAAATATAAGATACAAACCAGTTGTAAGTCCTTGGGTTTGTATAACATCGCAGTAAGGTTATCGGCGGCCATCTTGGATTATATACGCGTGCGTCAACTTCGGTTGCCAATTGTCAACTGCTCTTATCTTAGCTCAGCAGTATCAGAACAGAAATATCACAATAGTATGTATTATAGTAACGAAGTTGGAACAGATAAATAAAATGCAATGCAGTGATGTCTGTAAATAAATTGTCGAGCATTTGTGGAGTGTTTAGGTCGATTAAGTCATTCAATTTATATGTTGTTACATGAAGTTGCTGCATATTATGTACTATTTGTACAACTAGTCTGTCTGACCCGTCTTCGTACGGCAGATTTTATCTTTTTCGAACATAACGCACTGGGTGTTAAAACTTATATTATAAAACTAGTGGATCGTCCCAGCTTCGCACGGGTAGCGTTGTTTTTTTAAATATCTGAGGTTTCTTTCTTCAGTCACTGCTCAAGCATTGTGAAATTCAGCGTAATGTTTTCAATTTATTAAATTTATAGCACTCCCTTAACAGTGTAGTTTGGTTATTTTGAATGCGCTTTAATGAAAGGTTTAGTATTTCCGTTTAATAGCAAATTTTGGAATAAAACGCCATGAAGTATTTATAACAATCTAAAAAATAGTCATTACGTTATGAAGGATGCAACTTCTGGCGCCATCTAGTATGTTATATGTAAATTAGTAAAGATTTGGTTTCGATCACGGGCGCGATGGCTTATTTTATGTATAATTTCGGTGTTTGTCTATCGATTTCTATGATTCTTTTTTTATTGAATAGGTAATAATGTTACCTTTTTTAAATTAGGGATAAGTGAGAGGTTTACAAACGTAAGAGTAAACAAATATAATCAGGATGTTCCGAACTGCTAAGCTATCAGGAGTTACATGTGTTATTGTGAGTCAACCATAAAAGATAGACATATACTGTTGAGGATTTTTTTTTAGATCATTTTATGAAGAATATTTCCGTCGTACATGATTTCTTTGTAAGTTTAACCATTGAGGCTGCACACGCGACGGAAGCTTAAAAAATGGAGTAACTTCTCCCGTTTTCCCAACATTTCCCAAAATTCCCCTTTACTGCTCTGCTGGAAAGTATACAAAAACCTGCGCAGGTGTATGAAGAATAATTGTACCAAGTTTCGTTAAAATCCGTCGAGTAGTTTTTGTTTCCATAAGGAACATACAAACCGACAGACAGACAGACAGACAGACAGACAGACAGACAGACAGACAGACAAAAATTTTACTGATTGCATTTTTAGCATCAGTATCGATCCCTAATCACCACCTGATAGTTATTTTGAAAATATATTTCATGTACAGAATTGACCTCTCTACAGATTTATTATAAGTATAGACTAGGATTATTTAACTTAGTATCTATAATGTATAAATTAGTATTTATATAAATGGGGTAACCAGAGCTTAGGAATAAAAAAAAGCTTTAAGAAGTGAAGCGAGTTTGCTGTGTAGTGTCGGCTTAGAATAGCACTACCCCATTTCTTCCGATGGGTATACGTAAAAGGCGATTTACGGTATTGGGGCCTTTAAGGGATTGTTGGGCGATGCGGTTAGAGACCCATCACCAACAACCTTTGTTTTTACAATCTTTTCCCCACTCAACTTTCCAAAGGTGGCTGAGGAATTTCTAATTCCTTAGCTCTGGCTACCCCTTCTAGGGATGTATAGCCGTGAGTATATGTAAGTGAAGCGAGGAATATAATGTTAAATAAAGAAGGGTCGTTGATTGCATCCACATCACTGTACTAATTAGGTCGCCATTTATGACACCCGCGGAAAGATAGGAGTTAGTGCTATTTTAATCCGACACTTCACAGCCACATACATTGGACTATAACTCTAAAATATCATAAAAGTTATAGGATACAATACATGTTTTTTCTCAATTGATAAATTAAAATTTAGTCGATAGTACCCAAATAGTCATTAGTCGTAGAAATGAGAGAATATTGAAGAATTATTTGGAGTTGAGTTCCAGGCCGAACATCATATGAAGGTTAATACTGCATCATCAATTATATATAGACTAAAATGAATCCGTATGAAATTAATAATCTTACTCGGCAAAATGTGTTTTTTAAATTACCGAACGTTTATCTTGAAATAAGAATTTGTGAGATTCGATTACCAATTAAAATAAACCGGCCCCCTTGTGATGTATATTTTGCGACCATTGATAGCGTCGTCGTCGGTCAATTGTATCGCAAGTTGCAAGATTATCGTTATCAATGTGCCTTGACTTTAACGATTTTCAACGGATTTGACAGAGACAAATGGGGAAATATGGAACTTGAGCAACAACATCTACAATCGCAAAGAATCATTATACGGAGGCGAGTTCTTTTCGTCTACTCGGGCAAGCTGAGTTCTTAGTATCTGCCTGCATAACTAGTACGAGCGGCCTTTTAACTAGATATCGCGGGGTTTAAAACAGCCATCTCTTACGTACTTTCTTAGTGTCGTATACTGTCATCTCATTTTAACCGTTTAGCGTGTCGATAAAATAGCTCTCGTACTAGGCCTCCACGCTATCCAGCTAAAAGGCCGCCCGTTCTAGCTATGCTGATCATAATATTTATCGTCTTAATTAAGCAAAAAGGAATCAACCCACAAAAAGACAATTTCGTTTGCAATAAATTGTTTTTTTCTTACTGTGGGCTAGTTTGTGTGTTTAAAATTAACAGTTTGCTTGCACTTTGTATAAGGAGAGTTTTCACTACTTGATAGATTCAACTCTCAGCAATACATTGGCATACTTAACTCAATTTGGGCGAAAGTGTGGGTTGAGTCCTTTCTGCTTATATTTCGCCCTATTTGGGATTATTATAATTATTACACCATTATCTTAACATACCAAGTAGTGCTGGTTTTACTAAGAACCAATGGTAGCAAATGCTCCGGGGCCCAAACATTTGGTGACCCCTTGCTCTATTACTTCAGACTAAATAATTTGTGTCGATTAGATTAAAGATCGTCTTGTTGCCATGAATTTGTGTTTAAAAAAGTACTATTTCATTTTCTGTGGTGGTCTAATGAGGCGATTAAGGGTATAGAATTATGTTATTGCTTAAAACCCATCACTAAAAATATTCTCTATTATAAAAATATCTGCTTCGCCCTCCTAGGTCAATGGACGATTGTTGAATTTAGGTATATTACTGCCTCTTTATAGAATTAACCCCGCGCATTCACCCTTTCAATATGGTTAAGTTGGCTCTTTAAGTGACACATGATTTAATAAATAATCACCTTGCTTAGCATCTTGATGCAATGGTTAAATGAAGCGATTATATTGGTTCTTTAAAATCACATTAATATCGCCCATCTCTGGTGGAATTGAACCCTAAACCATGCATGCATGATAATACTATGCATAATAATACGTGAACAGTTGGTCAGTCAGACGTATAATGATCTAAGAGTGTTAATATTGCAATCATATACCTTTTTCAACAAGCAGCGCAGCGAGTAATCAATTCACACTTCACCAATAAAGTACTTTGTACCAATACCACATGCATCTCTACCCTATACTTACATATATTTTAATCTTACATACATACATAAAACCACACCATTGTTTCCCATTGGGGTAGGCAGAGACTATTAATCGCCACTTTGTACGATCCTGGAAAACCTCTCTAGCTTCGTTTGCATCCATCAATATTTTCATACATGCTCTTTTATTCTTCATACTTCGGACGCCGGCCATTTTGAGCACATTTGGTCCAGGTGTGTCCTCCGTGGTCGTCCTCTAATCAAATTACCTTCCACATTGGCTCTTTAGATCTCTGCCACCAATTTACTGTCATTCACCCTCTCAATTCGCCGAAACCATCTTAACATTCCTTTTTAGGGTTCCGTACCAAAAGGTAAAACGGGACTCTATTACTAAGACTTCGTTGTCTGTCTGTCTTTAGGCTGTATCTCATAATCCAAATAGAAATACATCAGAAATGATGTATTTCTGTTGCAGCTATATCAACAAATAATAAAAGTAAAAAAATATATAAAGGGGGTCCCCATACAGTAAACGTATTTTTTCCGTATTATTTTGCTCAATTAATATTTCTGCTGTAGCTTATAAACCGTGATAGCAGAAAACTGAAATTTTCGCAAATGATGTATTTTTGTTGCCGCTATAACAACAAACACTAAAAAGTTACAGTAAAGTAAATATAAAAGAGGGCTCCCATACAAAAACGTAACTTTTTATTATAGATGATAGTACGGGACCCTTAATGCGTGAGGTTTTTATATTTTTTTCCATGATAAACAAAACACATCAGCTTAAAATTTATTTAAGCGGCTACTTTGTTGTATAATTTGTGTTGTGTGGTTTTAGTGTCTTACAACCAATTGTAACTAAATCTTTTATTGTGTTTAAAACTAATAACCCAATTAAACTACTTGATTTGCTTTATTAACTACAACTACTGAAATTGTGACTAATTGAATAAAATCCAAACTACACTGATTAAAATACTTTATTATTAACACATTTGCAAACAACATCGGTACTAAATGCAATTTTTATGAAGTTTGACAAACCTTATATATATCTTACACTATTAAAAAAAACTCTAATCTTCAGTTTCAAACAACTATTCATCCCATCCCCAAAGCCCATGGCTATCTCTGATAGTTTCCTTATTATCCCGTCGATGTCTTGTGGTGGCGCTAGCTTCGCCTTTCGCGATTATTTTGCGACGATCCATTCTCTTTTGGCGATGTTCCAGATTTTTCTTCACCTGTACAGAAGAGTATAAAATTTGAATATTTACAAATTTCATATATCTAAGTAAAGCTTAGGTCACAGACACCGAGAAAAAGGGCTGCAATGAGTGCTTCACTTTGTAACTAAAAAAACGTAATTACTTATACAAAAAGAAACAATATTTTTGTGTGTTACGTGAGATTATAATTGCACTTTAAATTAAATGATTCCAAACACTATTAACCTCAGCTGACTAGAAAGCCCTAGCTAGTTTTGAGCCTTATACGTATGCAAGCATATATCTTTGCTTCGAATGAAAGCAAAAAGTGGCATTAGTTACTTGTTACTACATAATCTATCTGCCAGGGAAAATCAATTCAAAATCAGACCATACGTTTGAGACATCAGTAAGACCAAACATAAGAAGAAGAAAAATTGGAATAAGAGATATAGCCCTGAATTTATTGAAAAATTATCTCAATAATCGCACACAGTCTGTTATTATGTTAATGTTATGTTTAGTCTGTTAGGATAGGAGAATTTGAAAGTCAAGAACTATAAATAACATACATATAGTAGTGCAAGGCTCAGTTCTTGGCCCAATACTGTTTTTAAAATATATTAACAGCTTATGCGACATGAACATTAAAAATGGTCAGATATTTTCTTATGCTGGCGATACGGCGATAGTTCTATTCGAAGACAACTGGTATCGTCTCAAATCACTCACAGAAACCACATTGAGTAGAGTAAAAAAATGGCTCAATTTGAATTTGCTAATAATAAATGCGACAAAAACTAATTACATCTGTTTCACAAATAACAAAAGCAGCCAACCAAGTTCTCCGTTTGAAATTAAATTACATAACTGGTGTGAAAATAATGTAAGCTGCAAATGTGAACAAATAAGCAAAATAGAACACATTAAATACTTAGGTGTCGTGGTGGATCAAAGATTGAGTTGGCATGCTCACATGGAGATGGTTATGAAGAGAGTTAGAAAACTTATATGGATATTTAAAATATTGCGTCTAACTTTCTTCTAAATCAAATATATACTGCACTAGCACTATCAGTTATATGCTACTGTATACCAGCTTGGGGTGGTGCACCAAAAATAAAATTTTTGAATTTTGAAAGATCTCAAAGAGCTGTACTTAAAGTTATGTATTGTAAACCATATAAATTCCCCACCCAAGACCTCTACGCTCTTACCAAGCAACTACCTGTGAGACGGCTTTATATTCTAAAATCTATATTGAGGATACATAAATCTCTACCGTTCAATAATAATTTAAAGTAATACTAATATTAATAAATTTCTTCGTTTAATTCAAATTAAAAACCGAGTGGCACTCGGTGGTCAGCTGCCGAACTGTCTACTGCTCGACAATGACTCGTGTTGAGTCGAAACGCGTCGCATGTTTGTGGTTGCCTGTGGTTTTCGCTTGCGGGTGTGTGTGTGTGGTGCATTGTCTGCTTTTCGATTTCTTGTAAGTGGGAGGGCGGGCGGTGCACAGTGCATGTTGCATGAAGACTGCAGGAATTATTTAGCGGAATGAAGCGAAGAAATTTATTAATATTAGTATTGCTATGGATTTCCGCAAAGTAACGCCTGATTCAATCCAATATCTTAAATAATTTAAAGGGTAAAAGAATTAAACATGTTGCAATAACCACAGGGCTCATCAAAACAACATTTGCGAGCAGGTAATATACATTCTTAGCTGCCTATCCTACTACATATAATAAGTGCAAACATAAACTAAAAGAATGGTTAGCTACTAAAAACTACGAAGAAACTGAGACATTATTAAAAAGCATAAGTTAAATTATTTACATAGACAAATTTATATACAATTTTATGCTTCTTATAAAGTTAAATTATTTACATAGACAAATTTATATACAATTTTATACTAAAAATGTTATACTTCTTTTATATATTTCTTTACTGTTTAGGTTATCTTTTTATTCTTGTTTTAATTCATCATGTGTCCAAAAATAAAAAAAATAGTTAAGTATTTTGTAAATCTATACTTATAATAAATCTGTAGAGAGGTCAATTCTGTACATGAAATATATTTTCAAAAATATATATCAGGTTGTGATTAGGGATCGATACTGATGCCAAAAATGCAATCAGTAAAATTTTTGTCTGTCTGTCTGTCTGTCAGTTTGTATGTTCCATATGGAAACAAAAACTACTCGACGGATTTTAACGAAACTTGGTACAATTATTCTTCATACTCCTGGGCAAGTTTTTGTATACTTTCCAATCGAGTAATAAAGGGGAATTTTGGGAAATTTCGGGAAAACGGGAGAAGTTACTCCATTTTTTAAGCTTCCGTCGCGTGTGCAGCCTTAATGGTTAAACTTACATAGAAATCATATATGACGGAAATATTCTTCATAAAATTATCTAAAAAAAAATCCTCAACAGTTTATGTCTATCTTTTACGGTTGACTCACAATAACAAGTGTAATTCCAGATAGCTTAGCAGTTCGGGACATTCTGATTATATTTGTCTACTCTTACGTTTGTAAACCTCTAACTCATTCCTAATTTAAAAAAGGTAACATTATTACTAGACCCCGTTATCTTTGTAGCATTTTGGTGGCACCTGATTTTAGTGATGGGGTAAGTTATATTAATATTAATAGTTAAAAAATGCGTAGGTAGTATAAATTCTTGAAAAATTATATTAGAATTATTTAATAAAATAAATAATTCTATTAATTAATTAATTCTAATAATTACTTGAATCGACTTAGAGAGTTGACCTCTTTGATAAACCTAATCGTTAAATGACAAATGCATCAATGTCAAGAGTGACTTTGACATACAATCTTCACAACATGTTTTAGAATTTTCTTGTCACGTATTGCAAATGGATATTTTCTAATAGGAGACAAAGCCTTACTCCCGTAAATATGGAACGAATCCAAGTTATTTACTACGAGTGTCACATACTAAACAAATGTCAATGTGAATAAAATATATGAATGTAAATATATAAAATATAAAATATTAATGTACCTACTTATCTATTTTATTTTAATAATAATAAATAATAAAGACAACAGAGATTAATTTATTATCAATTACCCCATCACTAAAATCAGTTGCCACCAAAATGCTACAAAGATAACGGGGTCTAATTATTACCTATTCAATAAAAAAGAATCATAGAAATCGGTAGACAAATACCGCGCCATCGCGCCCTAAGCCATCGCGCCCGTGACCAAAACCAAATCTTTACTAATTTACATATAACATACTAGATGGCGCCAGTAGTTGCATCCTACATCACGTAATGATTTGTTTTTAGATTGTTATAAATACTGCATAGCGTTTTATCCCAAAATTTGCTATTAAACGGAAATACTGAACCGTTCATTAAAGCGCATTCAAAATCACCAAACTACACTGTTTAGGGAGTGCTATAAATTTAATAAATTTAAAACATTGCGCTGAATTTCCCAATCCTTGAGCAGTGACTGAAGAAAGAAACCTCAGATATTTAAAAAAACAACGCTACCCGTGCGAAGCTGGGACGATCCACTAGTAGTAAGTATTAGTTTTGTGAGTTTAGTATTGTAATTTTTGTTTGCTATCATGCATGAACTTTTCAGGACAGAAAAGATTGTTTTTATTCATATGTCCCGCTTTTTTATAAAATCTAATTTAACTTAAGTAAAATGTAAAACTTGGATTTATATACTAAAATGAAATTGTGGTACGATACTGCAAACTAAATGTTACTAAGGAAGAGCGGGGTTTATCTGGCACAGGTATTAAATTACTTACAAAGTAGCCTCAACCTTTTTTATAAATATTGTAAACCTTGAAACTGCAATAAATATTTTTTGATTTTCAAAATTGAAAATAAAAACGATTTTGTACCATGTAATTGTCCATATACATTACGTGAAAAGTCGATATTTCAATATAATAACAAAACTCTGCAATATTATTCTTGATAATAAAAATTTAAAAG
>CAUYWD010000225.1:0-30990 GCA_963576735.1 Bedellia somnulentella | reverse complement strand
TGTGTGTGTATGCGTGTGTGTGTGTGTGTGTGTTTGTGACTATGTTTCTTTTTATTTTAGGTGCATCTAAAAAGTGTTTTTTTTATTTACTTATTAAGAAAATATTTTCTGTTTCCTTATAGTCTAACTTAATTATCCAATCTATTATAGTTTGTTTAAAGATGAATCCATTTAAACCTTTACTTCTAATTTTTAACTTTTTATTAACATAGTTATAAAGAAATGGTGCAAGAAATCCTACTTGCTTTTGTGCGAAGGTGGTATTGCATAATGGAGTTTTATAGTTAGGGTTTCTCTCATTGCTTGCCGTTGGTGGAACAGTTGTATGGTAGCTACGTAAACACTCTAATATGTATAATTTCCTAACTGATAAAACTTTTGTTTCTACGTACAGTTGCAAAGTTGGGTATCTGTATGGGTAGCTCATCATCACTTTTAAGACTGCTCTTTGGGCACGCTCAGCAAGTATCAAATGTGATTTAGCAGCACCTCCCCATGCACAAATACAGTACGCAATGATACTCTCACATAAAGCCCGGTAAACCTGTACTAATAGCAATTTGTTACCTACAATTCGTATATTTTTAAAGACATGAATGAATTTCCTAGTACGAGAAGCAACGTAGTCAATGTGTTTTCTCCAATTTAAATTTTCGTCAATGATTACTCCAAGATATTTGATAAACCCTACTCTTTCAACGTTGCTGCATATGCAAGTATCATCTATTTGATTCCTATTACAGGGATAAGTATGTAACTTTAGTGAGGTTGGCTTATTGGTTTTTGTTTCATTTCTTATACTAAAACAGATAAATTTGGTTTTTTGAGCATTAAGGCTAAGTAGGTTATTTTCCAACCACGTTGTTACTTTTGAAACCCCGATTTCAGCAGATTTTTTAGTCTTTTCCCATGTTTTTTCATGGAAAAGAAGTACGGTATCATCAGCAAACATGGTGATTTCAGCATTCCCCAGATCCAAATTGCATAAACTGTTTATGTATATTAAGAAAAGCGTTGGGCCAAGTGTACTTCCCTGCGGAACTCCATAGTTACACTCGTTACTTTCACTGACAAATTTACCTATCTGTACACTTTGTTCCCGATTTGTGAGAAAGTCCACGAACCAATCTAGCACTAAGCCTCTGATGCCTATGCTTTCAAGTCTCCTGATAAGGATTGGTAAAGACACCGTATCAAAAGCTTTTTGAAGGTCCAAAAACACTGCCAGACACTTTTCATGCTTATCTAGAAACCGGGTAATAGAAGATGTTAATTTTAAAACAGCACCGTTAGTAGATTTACCTGTCCTGAATCCGTACTGACTGCTTGATAGTAGGTTTTTGTCTTCGAGAAATCGCGTGAGTCTTCTGTTTACAATTTTTTCTATAATTTTGGATAATGAACATAAAAGTGAAATAGGCCTATAGTTATTGGGTAGGTTCTTATCTCCTAGCTTATAAATAGGACATATAATTGCTTTCTTTAGCTGTTGTGGGAACACGCCTGTAGTAAAACTCAAATTACATATATAAGATAGTGGCGGTGCTATTTCATTACTAAATAATTTTAGAAATTTGGTAGATATCTTATCCCATCCCGTAGTATTTGTTTTGGTTAGTTTTGATATTATACATTGAATTTCTGATTCATCTGTTAAAAACATAGGGAGAGTGCCAACTGGACCGTCACACAGGTTGATATCCTTGGCTAAGTCATTGTCATTTCTATTAATCTTTTTGAGTGTGCTGTCGGCTAAATCTTTGCCAATTGAAGTAAAATATTTGTTTACTGCATTAATAGAACTAATTGGACTCTCACAAATGTGTAACAGGTTTTTTGGTTGTGTTTTGGGTTTATTAATATTACCTAATTCTTTGACGATACCCCAGGTGCGTTTTGGATCTTTTGAGCAGTCGGCCAGCTTTGATGAGTAGTAATCTTGTTTTAACTTTTTTACGGTTTCATTGCAGCAAAGATTATATTTATTGTACTTTTCTAGTTTAGCTAAGTTATTAGGGTGTTTTTTCATATCTCTATGAAGTTCATTTCTTTTCCGAATGGATTTTACAATGCTTGGTGTTATCCATGGTTTCAAAGGTTGATACCGACTAGATATTTTTTTGGTTACAGTGTTTGTTTCCATTATGTTTATTAGCTTGTTAGTGAACAATTTTGTAGCAACATTAACATCATCACATTTATATACGTCAGACCAGTCTTCAAAATTCAAGCATTTCTTCATTTCATTAAAGTTAGATTTTATTCTGGAATAACTATTTTCTTCTTTTCTTAATTTAGAGCAATCAAAATTTAGAAGAATAGGGCTGTGATCAGTTAATTTATCGTAAACAATTGTTTGAAAATTGAAATTTGACTTAACCATGAAATGGTCCAGGCAGTTTAAACCACGAGTTGGTATGTTAACTCCCTGTTGTAGACCATGACTAGCTAAAAGGTTTAAATACTCATTTGCATGATGGTCTATGTTGTCAGGCATTATGTTTATGTTAATATCTCCTGTAAGTATTATATTATTTGAGTTAATAGTTTTTAGCAACAAATTCAAGCTATCAAGAAAAATTGTTGGATCTTTGAAGCTTGGTGGTCGATAACTACACACTACAAAGAGGTGGCGCGCCATGGGAGATGCCTATGTCCAGCAGTGGACGAGTGTGGGCTGATGATGATGATGAAAGGTAGGTCTTCTGTAGATGTAGGAGTGTCACTGATGAAACATATTTTCCATTCATGGGAAATCTCCCGGGATGCGTTAGGTATATTTTTTGACCTCACAAAAGCATTTGATTGTGTAAAAAAGGAAATAGCATTGATTAAACTTAAATATTACGGTTTTGACGAGCTAGCACTGAAATTAATGGCATCATATCTTAATAAAAGAACTTTAAAGGTTGATACTCATGGAACTACTTCGGAAGGATCAGAAATAGAGATGGGCGTTCCTCAAGGTCTTATACTTGGCCCAGTACTGTTTCTGATTTACATCAATGATTTACCATTTATGGTACAAAAGTATTCTGAGATAGTTATGTTTGCAGATGACACTTCTTTAATATTTAATGTAGCGAGATCTTCTACATCTCTTGACGACAAAAATAAAGCTATCTCACTGGTATTGCAGTGGTTTACTGTAAATAACCTGGTTCTGAATACCAAAAAAACTAACATACATACATACATATACTCACGGCTATAAATCCCTAGAAGGGGTAGCCAGAGCTAACGAATTAGAAATCCCTTTTTTAGGTTTTTGGTGATGGGTCTCCAACCGCATCGCCTAAAAATCCCTTAAAAAGCCCCAATACCGTTAGTCGCCTCTTACGTACACCCACCGGAAGAAAAGGGGTAGTGTTATTCTAAGCCGAGTATTAAATTTACTTTACCGAATGTTAGGCAAGTTGATGCAAATATTGTTATTGACAGTGAAAAAGTAGAATTAGTTAAAGAGACAAAAACATTCTTGGGATAACAATCGATTCTAAGTTGCAATGGGGGGGGGGGGCATATACTAACACTTTCTAAAAGACTGAGCTCAGCAGCGTATGCCGTGCGTATGATTAGATAAATAGCAGACATAGAAACAGCTCGCATTGTTAATTTCAGTTATTTTCATAGCATTATGTCTTACGGGACTATCCCTCCAAATGTTCAACAAACTTCCTTCTGACATATTGGAATTGCCTGTGGCATTTTTCAAAAAGGCAATTAAAGCAATGCTTTTAAAGAAATCTTACTGCAGTGTTCAAGATTTTTTAAACGTCAAGGACCCAACGCGCACTTGACCGTGTCCGTAAAGCTATAAATCTTCCCTCGTTATTCCCAGGAATAATTGTCTGGTGAGGATTTTTCTTCTCACATTATGTAATTGGTTTTTTGTGATGGAATGAAAAAATGTGAATGTAAAGAGTTTTTTTGTTGCTTCTTCTCTTTACGAACACCTTCCGAAGCAACGGATTAATGATAAATTTAAAATTTTGACGTTCAAAAAATAATAGAATTTAACTTTATTTTGAAAATAAACTTTTTGACTTTTTTTTTGCGCTTCTAAACGATCCTTGTAGTTTTAGATCTTCCTTTGTTACAGTAAGTTCGCTATTTTGCGAATTGGTATATTTTCATGTCAGCCGTAGGAATATTACATTCTCATATTACAAAAGCAAAATAGAGCTATAGAATATATCACACAGAGTCTCTCGGCCCGGAAAATTTCCTATACAAATGACAAACAAAGCACTTGCGCGCTTTTAATAAAAATAATTCAGTGTTTTGTTACATTTGATAAAGGCTATTGTGGCTTGAATTCATTATTAATTCTACCTATACTTTGTTTAAAATGAATACGGAAATTTCATACAATTTTGTAGTTTATTTTCACAAAATATATAGTCACACATTTTATCCGTATCGTCATTGTATACGATGTAATGAAAACATTAATTAATAATTGGACATTTTATCTTTTTTACTTTCATACAACGCACTCTAAAGCGTTGAGTCAAAATGTATGCACACACTAAGTGTAAATGCATATACTCAGGACTATAAACTCAATATTTATCATGGTTGTTAACGGTGAGGGAAAACATCGTGAGGAAACCCACATGGCTGAGTTGTACTTAGTCATGTGACAGTGTATTCGTGCAAAACGGCGATAGACCTGCCCCCTATCACGTGAGTACACTGTCCATGCAAAACGTGGGTACTCTGAACACCAGGTGACAAAGTCACGTGATGTTCAGAAGTATTAGTACCTCTGCCAACCCCCTCAGGGATATTCGGCGTGAACGTTTATGTTATGTTATGTTATGTTGTAAACCCGAAATCAGAGGCTAAGATCAGCTAAAAAATTTACAACCACTTTTGAAAGTTGAGTGAGATAAACATGTTATAAAATAATGCAAAGTTTTTTTTGGTATTTATTAAATATTTTTATTTGATAGTAAACACGAAAATAAAACACTAATATGAATATTTTCCATTTAAAATGAGTAATTGTAAAGTTATGATTTTTTAAAGATTGTTCAACTTTTGTACTTAATGATGTCATGTTGTTGATTGCAAAACATATCAAGAATTTGTGATGTCAAATGAAATTATTACGATATTATACTAAACAAACCTATGATTTTCGATATTTTTTTAATAAACTGCAAGCTGCAAAGTCTTTCAAACAACATTGAATGTCAAACACTGTTACAGTTTTTTGATAAAATAACAGTCATCTTAGCTTCAATTGATATAATTTCAAGAAAATATTGTTTATAACCATAATATCTCGAAATGGTTTTGTAATTAGCATCACTTTAGTAAAACTTTGCATACCGAATTGTCTCTAAGTCTAGTACTCTATATATAGTACTATGGAAGGTAGGTCAATGTTCCTTAATATTGAAGTCTAATTCTGGTATTTAAAATAGGAGACGCCCGACCCTCGCAATGCTAAGTATGGGGAAGTCAGTTGGAAAACACGAGCGCACTCACTCCATCGCTGCATCAATCGTTAATCGGATATTCAGCTGTTCCGTTCATCTTACTTGTTTTCTATTTAATATTTCAATTCGCTCATGGCAACAGCTTTTTAAAGCTTAAGTGTCCTAGCCTTGGAAGGCAGGATTTCCTCCGTCTCTTGTTGGAGAAAATTCAGGTTTTATTCTGAAAGTGCAGGGGCCTGAAGAGACGAACGGTAATACGTTCCATCTATTCACGTCTTTAACGAAATGTTTTAAAAGAGGAAACGAGCATTTATTTACCACAGATGTTGGGTTTCTTTCCGTTCTAAGCTGTTTTTGATGATTCTATTTTGTGTTTCGCCTTGTAGTGTCCGCTTTAGCATTCTGCCATGTATTTCGGTGTCTGTCATATAAGGTGACAAAGTACTTTGGTGAGCGATACTGTTAGGAATTCATAAGTATCATATGTATTTTGACGGGATTAATCCTGCTTCATTGTAGATTTGCTCGGAAAATAGATTGATAATATTGATTAGGGTAATATAATAAAATAAGGTCACGGTCTTAGTATCTAGTCATAAACCACACATCACACAACATAGATAAAAAAAATCTACTATTAAAATTGTATGGGAATCAGCGTTGCCGATTTGGGGGGAATTCCCCTTTTTGGGGGGAATTTATAGCCGTGAGTATATATATGTATGTATGTATGTATATTGTTATTTTGTTGATAAATTGTGTATGTTAAAGTGAAACATGAACGAATTAGGTTTATATCTGTAATGTTTATGGTTTTTGTAGATGAATAAATAAAATAAATAAATACATAGCTACATATACTCACATGTAAATCCAAAATTGGGTAGCTGGAGCTTCAGAATCAAATAAATAAATATACCTTATTAGAAATTGTAAAAAAATAAAATAAAAAATTGTTTATTGGCATAAATTATGACACTACATAATGACATATAATTCTCACAAGGGTTGCCCGTAGTGTGAGAAGTATTCCCAGGTAACAATCAGCAATAACGACGTGTCCCATTATAAAAGACAATATAAGAAAAATATAGTTAAAATTACATACTAAAAGAAGCTAAAATGATATAAAAAAAGAAAGCAAAATTTGTATAAAACAATAAAAAAAATAAATGAAAAACTTAGGATTATACATGCTTGTGTGTATATATGTGTGAGTGTATGAGTATGTGTGTGTATGTGTTTGTGTGTGTATGCGTGTGTGTGTGTGTGTGTTTGTGACTATGTTTCTTTTTATTTTAGGTGCATCTAAAAAGTGTTTTTTTTTATTTACTTATTAAGAAAATATTTTCTGTTTCCTTATAGTCTAACTTAATTATCCAATCTATTATAGTTTGTTTAAAGATGAATCCATTTAAACCTTTACTTCTAATTTTTAACTTTTTATTAACATAGTTATAAAGAAATGGTGCAAGAAATCCTACTTGCTTTTGTGCGAAGGTGGTATTGCATAATGGAGTTTTATAGTTAGGGTTTCTCTCATTGCTTGCCGTTGGTGGAACAGTTGTATGGTAGCTACGTAAACACTCTAATATGTATAATTTCCTAACTGATAAAACTTTTGTTTCTACGTACAGTTGCAAAGTTGGGTATCTGTATGGGTAGCTCATCATCACTTTTAAGACTGCTCTTTGGGCACGCTCAGCAAGTATCAAATGTGATTTAGCAGCACCTCCCCATGCACAAATACAGTACGCAATGATACTCTCACATAAAGCCCGGTAAACCTGTACTAATAGCAATTTGTTACCTACAATTCGTATATTTTTAAAGACATGAATGAATTTCCTAGTACGAGAAGCAACGTAGTCAATGTGTTTTCTCCAATTTAAATTTTCGTCAATGATTACTCCAAGATATTTGATAAACCCTACTCTTTCAACGTTGCTGCATATGCAAGTATCATCTATTTGATTCCTATTACAGGGATAAGTATGTAACTTTAGTGAGGTTGGCTTATTGGTTTTTGTTTCATTTCTTATACTAAAACAGATAAATTTGGTTTTTTGAGCATTAAGGCTAAGTAGGTTATTTTCCAACCACGTTGTTACTTTTGAAACCCCGATTTCAGCAGATTTTTTAGTCTTTTCCCATGTTTTTTCATGGAAAAGAAGTACGGTATCATCAGCAAACATGGTGATTTCAGCATTCCCCAGATCCAAATTGCATAAACTGTTTATGTATATTAAGAAAAGCGTTGGGCCAAGTGTACTTCCCTGCGGAACTCCATAGTTACACTCGTTACTTTCACTGACAAATTTACCTATCTGTACACTTTGTTCCCGATTTGTGAGAAAGTCCACGAACCAATCTAGCACTAAGCCTCTGATGCCTATGCTTTCAAGTCTCCTGATAAGGATTGGTAAAGACACCGTATCAAAAGCTTTTTGAAGGTCCAAAAACACTGCCAGACACTTTTCATGCTTATCTAGAAACCGGGTAATAGAAGATGTTAATTTTAAAACAGCACCGTTAGTAGATTTACCTGTCCTGAATCCGTACTGACTGCTTGATAGTAGGTTTTTGTCTTCGAGAAATCGCGTGAGTCTTCTGTTTACAATTTTTTCTATAATTTTGGATAATGAACATAAAAGTGAAATAGGCCTATAGTTATTGGGTAGGTTCTTATCTCCTAGCTTATAAATAGGACATATAATTGCTTTCTTTAGCTGTTGTGGGAACACGCCTGTAGTAAAACTCAAATTACATATATAAGATAGTGGCGGTGCTATTTCATTACTAAATAATTTTAGAAATTTGGTAGATATCTTATCCCATCCCGTAGTATTTGTTTTGGTTAGTTTTGATATTATACATTGAATTTCTGATTCATCTGTTAAAAACATAGGGAGAGTGCCAACTGGACCGTCACACAGGTTGATATCCTTGGCTAAGTCATTGTCATTTCTATTAATCTTTTTGAGTGTGCTGTCGGCTAAATCTTTGCCAATTGAAGTAAAATATTTGTTTACTGCATTAATAGAACTAATTGGACTCTCACAAATGTGTAACAGGTTTTTTGGTTGTGTTTTGGGTTTATTAATATTACCTAATTCTTTGACGATACCCCAGGTGCGTTTTGGATCTTTTGAGCAGTCGGCCAGCTTTGATGAGTAGTAATCTTGTTTTAACTTTTTTACGGTTTCATTGCAGCAAAGATTATATTTATTGTACTTTTCTAGTTTAGCTAAGTTATTAGGGTGTTTTTTCATATCTCTATGAAGTTCATTTCTTTTCCGAATGGATTTTACAATGCTTGGTGTTATCCATGGTTTCAAAGGTTGATACCGACTAGATATTTTTTTGGTTACAGTGTTTGTTTCCATTATGTTTATTAGCTTGTTAGTGAACAATTTTGTAGCAACATTAACATCATCACATTTATATACGTCAGACCAGTCTTCAAAATTCAAGCATTTCTTCATTTCATTAAAGTTAGATTTTATTCTGGAATAACTATTTTCTTCTTTTCTTAATTTAGAGCAATCAAAATTTAGAAGAATAGGGCTGTGATCAGTTAATTTATCGTAAACAATTGTTTGAAAATTGAAATTTGACTTAACCATGAAATGGTCCAGGCAGTTTAAACCACGAGTTGGTATGTTAACTCCCTGTTGTAGACCATGACTAGCTAAAAGGTTTAAATACTCATTTGCATGATGGTCTATGTTGTCAGGCATTATGTTTATGTTAATATCTCCTGTAAGTATTATATTATTTGAGTTAATAGTTTTTAGCAACAAATTCAAGCTATCAAGAAAAATTGTTGGATCTTTGAAGCTTGGTGGTCGATAACTACACACTACAAAGAGGTGGCGCGCCATGGGAGATGCCTATGTCCAGCAGTGGACGAGTGTGGGCTGATGATGATGATGAAAGGTAGGTCTTCTGTAGATGTAGGAGTGTCACTGATGAAACATATTTTCCATTCATGGGAAATCTCCCGGGATGCGTTAGGTATATTTTTTGACCTCACAAAAGCATTTGATTGTGTAAAAAAGGAAATAGCATTGATTAAACTTAAATATTACGGTTTTGACGAGCTAGCACTGAAATTAATGGCATCATATCTTAATAAAAGAACTTTAAAGGTTGATACTCATGGAACTACTTCGGAAGGATCAGAAATAGAGATGGGCGTTCCTCAAGGTCTTATACTTGGCCCAGTACTGTTTCTGATTTACATCAATGATTTACCATTTATGGTACAAAAGTATTCTGAGATAGTTATGTTTGCAGATGACACTTCTTTAATATTTAATGTAGCGAGATCTTCTACATCTCTTGACGACAAAAATAAAGCTATCTCACTGGTATTGCAGTGGTTTACTGTAAATAACCTGGTTCTGAATACCAAAAAAACTAACATACATACATACATATACTCACGGCTATAAATCCCTAGAAGGGGTAGCCAGAGCTAACGAATTAGAAATCCCTTTTTTAGGTTTTTGGTGATGGGTCTCCAACCGCATCGCCTAAAAATCCCTTAAAAAGCCCCAATACCGTTAGTCGCCTCTTACGTACACCCACCGGAAGAAAAGGGGTAGTGTTATTCTAAGCCGAGTATTAAATTTACTTTACCGAATGTTAGGCAAGTTGATGCAAATATTGTTATTGACAGTGAAAAAGTAGAATTAGTTAAAGAGACAAAAACATTCTTGGGATAACAATCGATTCTAAGTTGCAATGGGGGGGGGGGGGCATATACTAACACTTTCTAAAAGACTGAGCTCAGCAGCGTATGCCGTGCGTATGATTAGATAAATAGCAGACATAGAAACAGCTCGCATTGTTAATTTCAGTTATTTTCATAGCATTATGTCTTACGGGACTATCCCTCCAAATGTTCAACAAACTTCCTTCTGACATATTGGAATTGCCTGTGGCATTTTTCAAAAAGGCAATTAAAGCAATGCTTTTAAAGAAATCTTACTGCAGTGTTCAAGATTTTTTAAACGTCAAGGACCCAACGCGCACTTGACCGTGTCCGTAAAGCTATAAATCTTCCCTCGTTATTCCCAGGAATAATTGTCTGGTGAGGATTTTTCTTCTCACATTATGTAATTGGTTTTTTGTGATGGAATGAAAAAATGTGAATGTAAAGAGTTTTTTTGTTGCTTCTTCTCTTTACGAACACCTTCCGAAGCAACGGATTAATGATAAATTTAAAATTTTGACGTTCAAAAAATAATAGAATTTAACTTTATTTTGAAAATAAACTTTTTGACTTTTTTTTTGCGCTTCTAAACGATCCTTGTAGTTTTAGATCTTCCTTTGTTACAGTAAGTTCGCTATTTTGCGAATTGGTATATTTTCATGTCAGCCGTAGGAATATTACATTCTCATATTACAAAAGCAAAATAGAGCTATAGAATATATCACACAGAGTCCCTCGGCCCGGAAAATTTCCTATACAAATGACAAACAAAGCACTTGCGCGCTTTTAATAAAAATAATTCAGTGTTTTGTTACATTTGATAAAGGCTATTGTGGCTTGAATTCATTATTAATTCTACCTATACTTTGTTTAAAATGAATACGGAAATTTCATACAATTTTGTAGTTTATTTTCACAAAATATATAGTCACACATTTTATCCGTATCGTCATTGTATACGATGTAATGAAAACATTAATTAATAATTGGACATTTTATCTTTTTTACTTTCATACAACGCACTCTAAAGCGTTGAGTCAAAATGTATGCACACACTAAGTGTAAATGCATATACTCAGGACTATAAACTCAATATTTATCATGGTTGTTAACGGTGAGGGAAAACATCGTGAGGAAACCCACATGGCTGAGTTGTACTTAGTCATGTGACAGTGTATTCGTGCAAAACGGCGATAGACCTGCCCCCTATCACGTGAGTACACTGTCCATGCAAAACGTGGGTACTCTGAACACCAGGTGACAAAGTCACGTGATGTTCAGAAGTATTAGTACCTCTGCCAACCCCCTCAGGGATATTCGGCGTGAACGTTTATGTTATGTTATGTTATGTTGTAAACCCAAAATCAGAGGCTAAGATCAGCTAAAAAATTTACAACCACTTTTGAAAGTTGAGTGAGATAAACATGTTATAAAATAATGCAAAGTTTTTTTTGGTATTTATTAAATATTTTTATTTGATAGTAAACACGAAAATAAAACACTAATATGAATATTTTCCATTTAAAATGAGTAATTGTAAAGTTATGATTTTTTAAAGATTGTTCAACTTTTGTACTTAATGATGTCATGTTGTTGATTGCAAAACATATCAAGAATTTGTGATGTCAAATGAAATTATTACGATATTATACTAAACAAACCTATGATTTTCGATATTTTTTTAATAAACTGCAAGCTGCAAAGTCTTTCAAACAACATTGAATGTCAAACACTGTTACAGTTTTTTGATAAAATAACAGTCATCTTAGCTTCAATTGATATAATTTCAAGAAAATATTGTTTATAACCATAATATCTCGAAATGGTTTTGTAATTAGCATCACTTTAGTAAAACTTTGCATACCGAATTGTCTCTAAGTCTAGTACTCTATATATAGTACTATGGAAGGTAGGTCAATGTTCCTTAATATTGAAGTCTAATTCTGGTATTTAAAATAGGAGACGCCCGACCCTCGCAATGCTAAGTATGGGGAAGTCAGTTGGAAAACACGAGCGCACTCACTCCATCGCTGCATCAATCGTTAATCGGATATTCAGCTGTTCCGTTCATCTTACTTGTTTTCTATTTAATATTTCAATTCGCTCATGGCAACAGCTTTTTAAAGCTTAAGTGTCCTAGCCTTGGAAGGCAGGATTTCCTCCGTCTCTTGTTGGAGAAAATTCAGGTTTTATTCTGAAAGTGCAGGGGCCTGAAGAGACGAACGGTAATACGTTCCATCTATTCACGTCTTTAACGAAATGTTTTAAAAGAGGAAACGAGCATTTATTTACCACAGATGTTGGGTTTCTTTCCGTTCTAAGCTGTTTTTGATGATTCTATTTTGTGTTTCGCCTTGTAGTGTCCGCTTTAGCATTCTGCCATGTATTTCGGTGTCTGTCATATAAGGTGACAAAGTACTTTGGTGAGCGATACTGTTAGGAATTCATAAGTATCATATGTATTTTGACGGGATTAATCCTGCTTCATTGTAGATTTGCTCGGAAAATAGATTGATAATATTGATTAGGGTAATATAATAAAATAAGGTCACGGTCTTAGTATCTAGTCATAAACCACACATCACACAACATAGATAAAAAAAATCTACTATTAAAATTGTATGGGAATCAGCGTTGCCGATTTGGGGGGAATTCCCCTTTTTGGGGGGAATTTATAGCCGTGAGTATATATATGTATGTATGTATGTATATTGTTATTTTGTTGATAAATTGTGTATGTTAAAGTGAAACATGAACGAATTAGGTTTATATCTGTAATGTTTATGGTTTTTGTAGATGAATAAATAAAATAAATAAATACATAGCTACATATACTCACATGTAAATCCAAAATTGGGTAGCTGGAGCTTCAGAATCAAATAAATAAATATACCTTATTAGAAATTGTAAAAAAATAAAATAAAAAATTGTTTATTGGCATAAATTATGACACTACATAATGACATATAATTCTCACAAGGGTTGCCCGTAGTGTGAGAAGTATTCCCAGGTAACAATCAGCAATAACGACGTGTCCCATTATAAAAGACAATATAAGAAAAATATAGTTAAAATTACATACTAAAAGAAGCTAAAATGATATAAAAAAAGAAAGCAAAATTTGTATAAAACAATAAAAAAAATAAATGAAAAACTTAGGATTATACATGCTTGTGTGTATATATGTGTGAGTGTATGAGTATGTGTGTGTATGTGTTTGTGTGTGTATGCGTGTGTGTGTGTGTGTGTTTGTGACTATGTTTCTTTTTATTTTAGGTGCATCTAAAAAGTGTTTTTTTTTATTTACTTATTAAGAAAATATTTTCTGTTTCCTTATAGTCTAACTTAATTATCCAATCTATTATAGTTTGTTTAAAGATGAATCCATTTAAACCTTTACTTCTAATTTTTAACTTTTTATTAACATAGTTATAAAGAAATGGTGCAAGAAATCCTACTTGCTTTTGTGCGAAGGTGGTATTGCATAATGGAGTTTTATAGTTAGGGTTTCTCTCATTGCTTGCCGTTGGTGGAACAGTTGTATGGTAGCTACGTAAACACTCTAATATGTATAATTTCCTAACTGATAAAACTTTTGTTTCTACGTACAGTTGCAAAGTTGGGTATCTGTATGGGTAGCTCATCATCACTTTTAAGACTGCTCTTTGGGCACGCTCAGCAAGTATCAAATGTGATTTAGCAGCACCTCCCCATGCACAAATACAGTACGCAATGATACTCTCACATAAAGCCCGGTAAACCTGTACTAATAGCAATTTGTTACCTACAATTCGTATATTTTTAAAGACATGAATGAATTTCCTAGTACGAGAAGCAACGTAGTCAATGTGTTTTCTCCAATTTAAATTTTCGTCAATGATTACTCCAAGATATTTGATAAACCCTACTCTTTCAACGTTGCTGCATATGCAAGTATCATCTATTTGATTCCTATTACAGGGATAAGTATGTAACTTTAGTGAGGTTGGCTTATTGGTTTTTGTTTCATTTCTTATACTAAAACAGATAAATTTGGTTTTTTGAGCATTAAGGCTAAGTAGGTTATTTTCCAACCACGTTGTTACTTTTGAAACCCCGATTTCAGCAGATTTTTTAGTCTTTTCCCATGTTTTTTCATGGAAAAGAAGTACGGTATCATCAGCAAACATGGTGATTTCAGCATTCCCCAGATCCAAATTGCATAAACTGTTTATGTATATTAAGAAAAGCGTTGGGCCAAGTGTACTTCCCTGCGGAACTCCATAGTTACACTCGTTACTTTCACTGACAAATTTACCTATCTGTACACTTTGTTCCCGATTTGTGAGAAAGTCCACGAACCAATCTAGCACTAAGCCTCTGATGCCTATGCTTTCAAGTCTCCTGATAAGGATTGGTAAAGACACCGTATCAAAAGCTTTTTGAAGGTCCAAAAACACTGCCAGACACTTTTCATGCTTATCTAGAAACCGGGTAATAGAAGATGTTAATTTTAAAACAGCACCGTTAGTAGATTTACCTGTCCTGAATCCGTACTGACTGCTTGATAGTAGGTTTTTGTCTTCGAGAAATCGCGTGAGTCTTCTGTTTACAATTTTTTCTATAATTTTGGATAATGAACATAAAAGTGAAATAGGCCTATAGTTATTGGGTAGGTTCTTATCTCCTAGCTTATAAATAGGACATATAATTGCTTTCTTTAGCTGTTGTGGGAACACGCCTGTAGTAAAACTCAAATTACATATATAAGATAGTGGCGGTGCTATTTCATTACTAAATAATTTTAGAAATTTGGTAGATATCTTATCCCATCCCGTAGTATTTGTTTTGGTTAGTTTTGATATTATACATTGAATTTCTGATTCATCTGTTAAAAACATAGGGAGAGTGCCAACTGGACCGTCACACAGGTTGATATCCTTGGCTAAGTCATTGTCATTTCTATTAATCTTTTTGAGTGTGCTGTCGGCTAAATCTTTGCCAATTGAAGTAAAATATTTGTTTACTGCATTAATAGAACTAATTGGACTCTCACAAATGTGTAACAGGTTTTTTGGTTGTGTTTTGGGTTTATTAATATTACCTAATTCTTTGACGATACCCCAGGTGCGTTTTGGATCTTTTGAGCAGTCGGCCAGCTTTGATGAGTAGTAATCTTGTTTTAACTTTTTTACGGTTTCATTGCAGCAAAGATTATATTTATTGTACTTTTCTAGTTTAGCTAAGTTATTAGGGTGTTTTTTCATATCTCTATGAAGTTCATTTCTTTTCCGAATGGATTTTACAATGCTTGGTGTTATCCATGGTTTCAAAGGTTGATACCGACTAGATATTTTTTTGGTTACAGTGTTTGTTTCCATTATGTTTATTAGCTTGTTAGTGAACAATTTTGTAGCAACATTAACATCATCACATTTATATACGTCAGACCAGTCTTCAAAATTCAAGCATTTCTTCATTTCATTAAAGTTAGATTTTATTCTGGAATAACTATTTTCTTCTTTTCTTAATTTAGAGCAATCAAAATTTAGAAGAATAGGGCTGTGATCAGTTAATTTATCGTAAACAATTGTTTGAAAATTGAAATTTGACTTAACCATGAAATGGTCCAGGCAGTTTAAACCACGAGTTGGTATGTTAACTCCCTGTTGTAGACCATGACTAGCTAAAAGGTTTAAATACTCATTTGCATGATGGTCTATGTTGTCAGGCATTATGTTTATGTTAATATCTCCTGTAAGTATTATATTATTTGAGTTAATAGTTTTTAGCAACAAATTCAAGCTATCAAGAAAAATTGTTGGATCTTTGAAGCTTGGTGGTCGATAACTACACACTATTGTAAAATCCTTATTGATAGATAACATAATACAGTCACAGTCTTTCATTTGTGGTTCGGACACAATTGTTTCATAGCACTCCTTTACATAAACAACCACTCCGCTATTTTGGTTTATATATTTAGTTGTAAAGTGACTATTATATCCATTTACTAGCTTAGGTGGGACATCTTTTTTGAGCCAACACTCTGTCAATACAATAACATCTATGGTTATATCAATACAGGAGATAAAAAGCAGAAATTTATCTAAATTACATTCCAAGCTACAAATATTAGCGGTTATTATATTAAAATTAGTATTTGTTGCTTTTTCTGAATATAAAGTTTTTCGGGTTACAGAAGGGCTTAATAGTTTTGTGCATTTTATGCCGAATGAACTATCAAGTTCTTTAATAATAGTTATGTTATTCGAATTGAATTTTAAAACAATAAACATTTATGGCAGTGAGGACATGAACTTTATTTATTTTCCAAAGTATACGTATTTCAGAATCAAAATCACTAATTTTAACGTAAAATATTTGTTTTAGATATGTATTTATGTTTAGTCGAAACAAAAAAATATATATTTTCTTATGTAAATAAAAAGTGTGCATTGTGTATATAAAAAATGAATTATGCGTTGTGTAAATGGAAATATATTCAGCATTAGTGTTTGTAGGTTTAAAAGCATGTATAAAAACTAAAGAAATTAAAAGTAAAAAGTAAAATCTAATAGAAAAAATTAAAATTATTGTGGGAGAGCTAATAAACAAAATGATTCCTAGTCAGTCTTTCATATTCTTCAGCTTCATCAAATCTTTCTCAGATACAATTTTATGTAATGGGGCGCCTTCTTGTTTTCGTATATAGATATTTCCATACGAACTCCAACAGAATTTAAAACTGTTATCTCTTGCGAATTCCCGTGTATGAAAGAAAAGTTGCCTCTTGGCGGTAGTTAAGTTTTCGGATATGTAAATACCCCTCGCTGTACTGTCAATTTGAATTGTAGATGTATTAAATTTGGTGGTTTTGTTCTCTTTGTTAAATAACTTATAGCTACTTATAACCTTCTCCTTCATTATTACACTATTGAAGTCTATAATAATCGGCCATTTTTGTATCAGCTCTAATTTCATAACTACCCTCAATTTTAAAATTTCGTCACTTTGACTTCAACAAAGTATCGCAATTCTTTTATTTTCATCAATTTCGTTGTTTTGGCATAATGGCAAGCTCATCAAGATGTTGTTTGACCAATCCTAATTCATTTTGTTATATTTGTGGTGAATATACGTTTGAGGAAAACAGAAAACCCATAACAGAGTTCGTGAAAAATGCATATTTCGCATACTTCAACCTATCTATTGAGCATCAAGATAAGCCTTGGGTGCCCCATTTTGTGTGTAAAACATGCAGAGAACATTTGAGACAATGGACAAATTGCAAAAGAAGATGTATGAAATTTGGGATACCGATGATTTGGAGGGAACAACAAAATCACTTCAACGACTGTTATTTCTGTTTGGTTAAGATTGTCGGCATAAATCGAAAGAATAGAAGTAAATGGACATATCCTGATATACCATCAGCGAAAAGACCTGTACCTCATTCCGAAAGTGTCCCTGTGCCTACGTACCACTCGCTGCCAGATATCGAAGTGGAACAATATAACGAAATCCAAGCAAATCCCGAGATCGACAGTGATTATGGCGAGTTGAATCGAACCTCTCGTTTTTTTTCACAAGGTGAGCTTAATGATCTGATAAGGGATCTAGATCTTTCAAAGGAGCGTGCTGAATTGTTGGCTTCTAGATTAAAAGAGAAGAATTTGCTTTCACCAAACACAAGAGTTACATTTTACCGTCAAAGAGAACGCGATTTGCTACCATATTTTTCTGAAGATAACAATCTTGTTTATTGCAATGATATTGGTGGTTTATTAACAAGAATGGGTTTACAAAAGTACGACTCAACTGAGTGGCGTCTTTTTATAGACAGTTCCAAAAGAAGTCTCAAATGTGTATTGCTTCATAATGGTAATAAACACGCTTGTGTTCCAATTGCTCATTCTACCCGAATGAAAGAAGAGTATGAAGCAATTGCACTGCTTTTAGAAAAGATTAAATATGATAACCACCAATGGTTTATATGCGTCGATCTCAAAATGGTTAATTTTCTGTTGGGACAGCAAGGTGGATATACAAAGTATCCATGTTTTATGTGTCTTTGGGATAGTAGAGATAAACCGAATCACTGGGTACGAAAAAATTGGCCGATCAGAGAAAGCCTAGCTGTTGGAAAGCAAAATGTTATAAATACACCTTTAGTCCCCCGAGAAATGATCATTTTACCTCCTCTACACATAAAACATGGTCTCATGAAACAATTTGTAAAAGCATTAGACAAATCGGGCTCATGCTTTCAATACATTACGAGGGCATTTCCAGCTTTAAGCACAGAAAAACTCAAGGCTGGAATATTTGACGGTCCTCAGATAAGACAGTTAATTAAAGATGATAACTTCGCAACATCTATGAATGAAACGGAACTTGCTGCGTGGAACTCATTTGTGCAAGTGATCAAAAATTTCCTTGGTAATCATAAGGCAGAAGATTATGAAAGTATTGTAAACCAAATGCTTTCTTGCTTTCAAAAGTTGGGATGTAATATGAGCATCAAGGTTCATTACCTACACAGCCATTTGGACTGTTTCCCGCATAACCTGGGTGACTTAAGTGAGGAACAAGGAGAGCGGTTTCATCAGGACATCAAAGTCATGGAGGATCGATACCAGGGTAGATGGGATACTCACATGATGGCTGATTACTGCTGGGCTCTTATGAGAGACAACCCAATGCATAAACATGAAAGAAAATCTATTAAGAGGAGTTTTTTGTACACTGACTAATAAAAAATGTGTTTTTTCGTTGAAAATTTTTTTTTTTTAATATTTTCAAAACTAGAGCTGATACAGAAAAACTGATTACATATTTGAAATCAGTGAAGAAATTACTTTCATAATCAGGTCTTAAAACAACGGCACCAAAAATAGTGTTGGCCAGTGTATTCAACGCATTCAATGTTTTTTCAGAAATATTTAAAAGGTCTTCTTTTGTTTCGTTGGATTTTTTGGGAATATTTCTTATTTCAATAGAGCTGGATCGTATGTATGATTCGAGTATTTCATTTTTGTTTTCTAGCTCTTCTATATGTAACTCAGTTTTTTTCTGCACTATTTCCATTGAAGATTATTTATTTAATACCTCGTCATACTTTTGAGACATAAATTCAATTGACGATGTTAGTTTTTGATTTTGCTCCATTATATCGCGCATCGCCGCCATTATGGTCGTAAATCTATCATCATTATGGTTAATCAATGCATTAAGTAAATTTTTAGATTCTTCACTCATTTCGGTATTATTGTCTTGCTCATCACGCTTTCTCTTTTTGTTGAGTGTATCACCATCACCACATGCTATATGAATATTCGGCTCAGAGCCATAATGTTGAGACGTACTAGCATTTTTAAATAATTTTAATGTATCCGACGACGACGTAGTACAACTTTTCTTAGAACTTTCTGGTGTTTTCAATGTTGGTGGTGGTGTACGTCTCATATTGATATATGGCTTCCGAAAAAGATTTTTACCGAAGAAAAAGTATACGTTGGCCGCTGAGATTTGAACCACGAACGTTGGTCAACGGAGGCGGGCTGCTGCACGCTCAACCAAACTGTCGTTACAGGCGTGGGCGAAAAACTTGAATATATGTTAGCAAATTGCCAGTTTTTTCTAAAAATGGTGTGGGTATGTCCTACTTACTTTTATTTTCGAGGTACCTTTGAATAAAATTGTATGCTATATTGAATAAAATTATTTTTTTCTTCCTCACTCACGCATTAAGTAATCCTTTCGCATTCGCGGTACGAAGTTTACGTTGGTGCTCCTTGATATCACTGCACTTCTATTCAATTTAATGCTTTATTAACGGAATAAATATTTAAAATAAATTTGGAACACGTCTACTCTGTGCGGTTACAAGAATATTACTCTTGTTAACTTACTTGTGTTTTAGTATATAATCTACTGATTAGATTCTCAGTATTATGGTAAAAACACTTTTTATTCCGTGATTAGCTATTTTATCGACATCGAATTTCATATGACTGAAAATCAAAACGACAACGCTGAGTCCGACGCCATTTTGTTGTTTTCGCGCATTATGTGAGATCAACACTGTTTTATTGTTAAATGTTTTTTTCCTTCATTTATTTTGTAAAAATATTTACATGTTTATATGCGGCTGGCAACAAATAAACGTTTTTTCTTCTTCTTCTTTCTTCATATTCAAACCCTACAACTTTTCCGAATTTTCCAATCGGTATTTACACTGACAGCCGTGATAGCCCAGTGGGTAGAACACTCGGTTCTCGTGCAAACGACTAGTGTTCAAATCCTGGGTCGGTCCTACACCAATTTGTCTTTTCTAAAGACATATTTGTGGTTAATTTATCATGGTTGTTAACGGTGAGGGAAAACATCGTGAGGAAACCCACATGGCTGAGTTGTACTTAGTCATGTGACAGTGTATTCGTACAAAACGGCGATAGGCCTGCCCCCTATCACGTGAGTACACTGTCTAAGCAAAACGTGGGTACCTTCTCTGGAAACTAGATGGCGATTGCCACGTGAGTTCAGGAGTATTGGTACCTCTGCCAACCCCTTCGGGGATAAACGGCGTGAACGTTTATGTTATGTTATATGTTATTTACACTGAAGTAGTCTCAACAAACAAAGTCAAAAGTTGTGAAACTAAATTGTCATTTATGAGTAAATTTAAGCAAACTATTCGAAATTTGGAGTTAAGCTAATCAATTTGGACCAAATAAGGTTCAATTTCGGGTCCAACAAATTAGGGTTGTCGCGCGTATCTTAAGGACGAAGTTTGAATTTACTTATTAAATATTTAGTCAGGAGGAGTTAAAACTTAGGGCTCGCACGCCGCATTTTGATACAAACTTTGTTAAGTTACTATTATTTGATCAAACTGTTATTGAGTTCTATTAGCCTATTTCCTTGTGGACTCTCGGATTTCAATTAATTTACGAGTACAAACTCAAACAACGAAGTTTTTAATGAGATTTACTAAATACTGGGCTGTGTCTTGTTATCTTTATATATGTTTGACTTTACTATGAACACTATTTATCCATATATGGTAGCACTACCACCCTATATTTTATTGATCGGTTAGTTAAATAATAACACAAACATAAAAACCTATACTACAAAAATACTATACTCAAATTCACGCTTTTTAGGGTTCCGTAGCCAAATGGCAAAAACGGGACCCTTATAGATTCGTCATGTCTGTCTTGTCATGTTTTTCTTATAGCACTTAGATCACTCAAAATGTACGAATAATACAGCAATACTATATATTTTTGGTTTTTGTTTTCAGTAACCCCAAGAGGATCGCAAAGCCGACTAGCGCGTCGCAGCTTGCCGAATCAGACGCAGGATCGACTGTACCCAGGTAATACAATCTAGTTTCATACGTACATTTGTGATTTATACGATGGTGTGTTGTCCCTTCAGTTAACTATGTGTTTTTACCAACTTTTTAAATTATACCTTATATTTATTCCTTCTGTAAAGATTTTGTATTATTTTTCCAGCTTTACGTATAGATAAATAACAGTTATTTCGTTCTATTTCAGAAACAAAAAGAAAGCACCGTCGAAGTCAGCTGCCGGCAAGCGTCATTGCGATTTGGACGACGAGTCGGTGCCTAGGTAAATATAATTGTATTTTTCATTTATTGAAAAAAAAAAATAATTAAAAAAAATTCATGTCTTAATGTACCTAGTTACATATAATAATAGATATAATATTTATTTTATAGATAATGAACTCTTCAGACATATGGCTTCAGAATGCTCAGTCATTTCAAGACTATGAAGACATTGTGGAATTTCCGATTTCCACTGGACAAGATGGCAAGGAAAAAGTTAGAAAAAAGACACAAAAAAACAAAATGGAACATCGAAAAAAACTACAAACATCCTCCTCTTACGTTATCACGAAAGCGCCGAGAAGGGCCCTAAAAAGGATTAAAATAAAGATTTTTGATATCAGCGGAGGACAAACGTCATCGTCGTCGACCTCGGAAGATAGTGTGGTTAGTGCGCAGTATATAGTGTCAGAAGTAGTGGATGAAATATTAGATAAATCTGAAAAGTTAGTGAATGAAATTTGTAAAAAACTTAGCAGTGATTCATATTACAATCTTTAAAACTGTATGCTATGTATCTGTATTGCTACTATATTTAATAAACTAACTACCTACTTAATACTTCTATGTTTTATTTGAATATCTTTTTGGAAAGGTTAAGTAAAAGAAATTTATTAACTGTACACATTTATTTACGCCTTCATTTCACATTAAATATAACTTAAAGTAGGTAATTAAAAAACAAAAAAAATATTTAAACTCTGCGTTATCTATACACCATTTTTTTACACACAAAACAGTCCTTAATGCACAATTATTATTTTTATGATCTAAACAACTAAAATCATTCTTATTATATTTTTTAAACAGCTCTTGCAAATTCGGACACCCTTTTTCTTCCACATTTAATATAACTGTAATGTTATCACAAAATTCTTTAATCCATTTTGTTTTTTCTAAACCTTTCACTAGCACCTGTTTATTTTTTAAATATGTTTTGATGATTTTCTGGAACTGTAGATAATCTATATGCCCATCAGACCATCGATATCCAAAGTTACGCTCGATCCAGTTTACATGTTTCTTTTCAAAATCAGTTAAATATCTATACGGATACGGAGGTTTTATAAGAAATACTTGAGTGTTTTCAGCAGTAGCTAATGCAAGTTCTTTAATTATAAAGTTGTTTTTAGGGTTCCGTAGCCAAATGGCAAAAACGGGACCCTTATAGATTCGTCATGTCTGTCTGTCCGTCCGTCCGTCCGTATGTCACAGCCAGTTTATTCCGAAACTATAAGAACTACATTATTGGAAATTGGTGCGTAGATGTATTCTGTAAACCGCATTAAGATTTTAAAATAAAATCTGAAAAAAAAACCAAAATTTTTAGGGTTCCCCATACATAGAACTGAAACTCAAAATTTTTTTTTTCATCAAACCTATACGTGTGGGGTATCTATCAAAAGGTATTTGAAAATGATGTTGAGGTTTCTTATATCATTTTTTTCAAAACTGAATAGTTTGCGCGAGAGACGTTTTCAAAGTGCTAAAATGTGTCCCCCCCCCCGTAACTTATAAAATATGGGCATGATAATACTGAAAAAAATATATGATGTGTATTACTATACAAACTACTAACGAAAATTGGTTTGAATGAGATCTAGCCCGTAGTTCTATTTTTAAACGTCATAAATCAAATTACTTACCTAATTTGGCTCCTATGATTTTCACACAAACGGGATTTTCTATATATATGATAGTACGGAACCCTTAGTGCGCGAACCGACTCGCACTTGGCCGGTTTTTTTACTGTAACTATTTATTGAAAAATATAAACATACATGCCCTCACGTCGTCAGTTCCCATTGGGGTGGGCAGAGACTATCGATGTCTCGAGCTTAGCATCGCTACATTCATCAATCATTTCATACATTCTCTTTGATCTCGCATTTGTGTCCTTTGTGGTCATCCTCTACTAACATTACCTTCCACATTGGCTCTATAGATCTATGTGCCCAAGCTATTTTAACATACCTTTTTCTATATTTTTACAATAGCATCTTTCACACTGCACCTTTCAGGAATAACGTAATTTCCCACTCGATCGCATTACCTTACATTGCAAACTTTTCTGAGGGATCTCATATGTACTGAATATTCTCAAAAATAAGTATAGACTATTTTCTTAAATTAAAGCTTCTTATATCATTTTCTCACGACTATGAATTCTAAAGCAATCGTTGCAAGAGCTTCCTAAATAGCAATTGCTCTGCCACTTTCGAAAGTTAATGGGAAAAATATTGTAAGTGACGAGTGAATACTAGCCACTAGGGATTTATAGCCTTGATATATTATTTATTTTTAGCCGTATAGTTTAGGGATATAGACATAATAATAAAATATTATGTATATATGTAATAAAATGTTGTTCCGCAGGTGATGCGAACAAAGAAAATCCAGAACACACTTATCAGAATGTAGCTAAGTTAAATTATGATTTCTGTATTATGATGAAGATGGCGTTACTTGTCCGTATTTTTGTAATCTATTGTTAGTTTTTTTTTCTAGGTTGGTTCTATGTTTGTTTGTATAACCTTTATTTATAATGCTTACTTATTTTGCGCATGATACATACTAATTAATTTTCTTTATGAAATCGACTGACAAAAAATTACATATCGATATCTGAGTAAAATTGTTATTAATAAATAAAGGATAAATATTATATATTAGTAATAATCTCCACATGAGGTTTTCATGAACAAAAACATTCAAAATATAGTTGTGTTTGTTTTATTATCATTTGGGAAACCCTTTGAGCTAAATCATTCACATGCTCACGGCCATAAATCCCAAAAAGGGATAGCCAGTGCCTTAGAGCTAGAAACTCCTCAGCCATATTCGGAAGTTGATAGGGGACAAGATGGTAGAAATAAAGTATTGTTGGTGATGGATCTCGAACTCACTCAATCATCAAAAAGGGTAGATAATTTTCAAAGTGAAAATAATGTATGCATTTTTTATATAAGATGATCCCGATTTGATTATGGATGACAATGGATTTTTAATAAGAATATAAGTTATTGTACCTCTATCTTCTTTAAATATTTGCTAGGTAAATCATCATAAAAATGAAGTTTCATAAAGGTTTGTTAGTTTGTACAAGCTATTTAGTATAAGGTTGTATAAACGAGAGTATAGACAAGGGGCAAGGGGGCGGGGACGGGAGGCTCTCGCGCTGCGGGCGGCAGTGTGCCCGCAACCGCTAACGGCGCAACCTGGGTTAATACAAACAGGCGGACTAGGCTTGCCGCATTCGCGAACACCTGGAACGTAACGAACATAACGGAGCCGTTATATTAATCTGTTGAATTATCATTCATTAGTGTAGTGGATTTTAATATTTCCTTAAGGAGATTCTATTATTTCTGTAAAAGTCAAGTGTTATTTGATTACAACTATAAAATTTATTCTTATTTTTTTAAATTTTGAGTTTTAAAGTCTTAAAAAAGCTTAAAGCCAAAGATGTGTCGATGACGTCTACGACGACTACGCAATTTCGTAGACGATCTTAGCTACGACAATATTAGTAGAGTTACCGTGACTAAACCATCTATTTAAAGGGAGTGTATCGAAGTGAGTGTGATGTTGGTATAGTGGTGTCACAGTGAAGTGGAGGATGCCCGTGCAGTGAGTGTGCGCGTGCAATGCACGTGACAGTGCACTCGCGCTCGCTACCAACTACCGGTACGTAGATTTATTTTAGAATTTTATGAGACTATTACTAATATAGCCTACGGCAATACTTATTTATTTATTTTTAATATTAAATTTATTATAACTATTCATTAGATATGTAAAACAGATAACAATCTTAGACTAACATAAAATAACAGGCAAACAAGGTATGGTACTAGATTGTCATCCAAAGGATACACTTGCGATCAATTACATACACAATTATAATATAAAAATATTAATTAGTTAAACAAAATTAAAATTATTAAAATACGAGACCTTATATGGATGAAACTGAACCCTTATTGTAATTAATCATTCGTTTTATCACAAACGGTATATATAAATTGTTACGCAACTGTTGATTGAAATAATAAGAAAAGAAGAGAAAAATTACTTATTTGATATAAACTTATTATAAAAAAAATCGTTATTTAAAAAAAAATATTATTGATACACAAATTAGAAGTATATATTTATTTATTTATTTATTTATGTACAAGTACAGCCATTACAGCTTGCAGCCAATGCGACAATACTTAAATATTCTTATTACTAACGCAAACAGTGACACTAAATATTAGAAAAAATGACTACAAATGTAAGTAAAGGATATAATTAAAAAAACACTAATAAAATAAATAAAAAAAATAAACAACTCTAAATTATATAAAAAAGTAACAAGGTATAAACTCCAACCTACAATATACAAATTAACAATAACATAACAGTTTAAGGACAGCTCTCTCAAGTTCAACCATGGGGCAAACCAGGATATCTACCTCCTCCGACACCCTGTTAAGTAGCCGAATCCCTCTCACTATTGGCGAGTTGTGTAGCAGCGCGGTGCGCGCTCGCGGCTCCACGAACATGCGCGCGCGGCGCCGGCGGCTGCGCGACATGTCGGGGACCACGAGGCTGAGCGCGCCCAGCACGCGCCCGTTGCACTCCAAACCTCGAAACACTTTGGTCAGGCACAGGACTAGGGTATATTAAATACTTGTAAAAAAACTTGAACAGTTATTGTGTAGAGTTGGCTTAGAATACTACAAACCTATTTTATTCCATGGGTGTCGCAAAAGGCGACTTATTGTACTAAGGCTTTTTGAGGCTCACCAACAACCATCGCCGTTTATTTTACAATAATTTCCTCCCCTTAACTGCTGTTTTGCACATACTTTCTGGGACTGCCAATATTGCGTACCTTTCACTATCAGCGTGTGTTCTGTTTGAATTAGCTTTTTGTGAAGAATATATTTCCATAATTTCAGCTTGAAATTATTAATGGAATGCCTTTTGTTTGTTTATTTCACTTAAAGAAATTAAGACTGGATATAAAAAATATACATGGGATATTTTTCAGGCACAGTTTAATCACTAAATCATACAAAAATCACAAAGTAGTTTGCACACACCCCCAGAGTGAATTGATAAAACGATGTTGTTTTGTTTTAAGCTTGTGTCATGAAAAAGACACATTTGCTCATTATCTTTTTTATCGTTTTAGCATTTGTATGCTTAATAGTTCTTTGAAAATATAGTTTTAATATTTACGGAATAAAAGAGCTATTTTTATAGCCATTCACTAATAAATCATGCGTTTATCATGTGCTTGTAAAAATACAGTTGTTATAATTATTGATATTTGTAAAAAGATATTATAAAAACTGTTTTGAATAAATAGGAGACCGAATAAACTTAAAAAATATACTGAACACTGAGAAGTTTGTATGTGTGGCAATTAACTTAGTGAAAATTATCTACCTACACCAATAAGAACCAGTAGCGTTAGAATATTTGCTTATTTGTAAAAAAACCCACCAAATACATTTTCATGTCAAATGTTGCCAAGACGAGCCCATACGACTCGCACTGTCAAAAAGTTATCAGACCTCATGTAGAGCCATTTCGCTACAGTCACATCGGCGTAAGGTGAAAAATTAATTCATTGTTCATTACTTTTGCGTGATACAATAGTTCTTGTAGTAACGAACGGCCACGCCACATATTTTGGTGTAGAGTTTGTGAAGTTAGGCCTTGTAGAGTTAGGGCGTGTAGTGTTAGAAGCTTGGCTCTACATGAGATCTGATAACTTTTTGACAGTGCGAGTCATATGGGCTCGTTTTGGCAACGATTTACATGAAAATATTTTTGGTGGCATTTCATTTCTTTTTGTAAGTTGTTTGTAACTTTATTTCTTTATTAGTGTTTTTAACAAGGAGTTCATAGGTATGCATATATATATCTGGGACCATTAAGTTTTAGATCAGATTAGACCTCTAGCGTCAACATTTAAAATTACAGGTGTCATACAAACTCCCATCCCCTAGTTTAAGGGGTTGGAGGATGAAAGTTATTCGTTTTATATTTTTTTTGCTGTTTGTGTGCTAAAACTAGCTTAGATAGTTACATACATATTTTCAGCTTTCTAGGACATTACGAAATACCCTAAGCATTTTGATGATCATCGCTGAGTCAGTGACGAAATCAACGTTTTTTAGATATAAATAAAATCTGAAGTATAAAAGCTAATGTAATTAAAATTTAATGTTCTGTTAATGTAATGTTACTGTTCAATAAGTGCGCTATTGACAATATATCCCGAAAATTTTGATGATTTAGTATAATCCAAACCCAAGTTATGAGAGTTCAAAAAAACGACGAAGCGTAAGCGCTTCGAGAAACGGTAGCTAGTGCCCGTGCGCTTCGCTTGGCTCGTCTTGGCGGGAGCACTACCGTGCCCCGAGATGTAGAATGTTATTTATTACCCACCAGCATCATTCCTAGTTCTAAACATAGCTATCTAGTTCTAATAACATAAAATAGTGCAGTATTAAGTTGTTTTTAGGGTATTGGGGCATTTTGAGTGATTGTTCGATGATGCGTTTTCAAGACTCATCACCAACAACATTCATTTTACAATCTGTTCCCCACTCCACTTCCAAGAGTGGCTTAACAATTTCTTGTTCTTTAGCTCTGGCTACCCCTTTATGGTATTAGCCTTTAGTGTATGAATGTGTATATGAAATTAGAAAAAAATATTACACTTAAACTAATTTTATGATGTGCAGTGTTGGCTTAGAATAGCACTTCCCCATTTCTTCCCGTGGGTGTACGTAAGAGGCGACTAAGGGTGTTTGGGGCTTTACAAGAGATTCTTGGGCGATGCGGTTGGAGACCACCATCAACCTTTATTTTACCATCTTTTTCCCAATGAAGTTCCAAAAGTGGCTGAGGATTTTTTAATTTCTTAGCTCTGGCTACCCCTTCTAGTAATTTATAGCCGGAAGTATATTTATTTATGTAGTAATTTTATCATTTATTTCATGTTGGCCATAGTTAAATTAATAAAAACTCATTTTAGTCACTAGAACTGAGTACAATAAATACAATTTTTTAATTATACATTTTGTTCAAATTTGACATTTATACTGAATATGCAAAAAATATACATTTGATTTGAATTATAGAAGATCTAATCTTGGCTTCAACTAGCGAACTCGGACTAAGTGTCATTGCTATGTATGATGGGCATTTGGCACTTACAAGTTTCATCACCTCATTTTTTGAATGTTTTTTTTCATGAAAACCTCATGTGGGGATTATAACTAATAAATAAAGGAAAGAAAAAATTAAGCATTAAAAAAACACTGCTAAAACGTGTAAAAGAAATAAAGGATAGAAGAATTTCGCGCTGGCAGCCATTGACACGGTAGATCAATTGGCAGAGCGACGGGGGCGTATACCCGAAGCGCGGGTTCGATTCCCGCCTGTGTCGAAATTTTTCTTTCCTTTATTTATTTCATCACCTCATCTAAACTAAATTCACGTCTGCGAGCCCAACTATTGAGATACAATATTTACCATTATGTTCTTAGTTACTTTTTAATTTTGAATAAATACAGTTAGTTACAATAGTTATTTGCCAACGTTAATGAGCTCAGTGAACAAATAGGTTTTAATACTCATAATAGGTGAACAGACTCGCGGATGTTATACTCTGGGGCCAAATTAATTAATTGGCTCGAACCGGCGACAGCGTCCGATGATTTTTCTTCATTAAAACTTTGAATAGCTTCTCGATATAATTAAATTTTCGCGCTTCCCCTCCCCCCGCCCCGCGCCAGTCCCGCGCGTACCTACTACGTATTGTCAGCGAACTTAATTGATATTTACAGTGTATTTTGTGAGTATTTTAAAGTTGCACTACGTCTTGTATACGAAATATAAAAGTTACCTACTTTTTTCAAGTGTTTGGTATCAAGTGCTTATAGATTCAACACTTAGTTGTGAATCTGGCAATCTAGTATTTTCTAAGATTTTCACGATTGCACATTATAATTGAAACAACTTTTGATTTTCGGATATTTTAATCGCGTATTATTACATTATTTTTAAAGCCCGACGTTTCGAAAACTTTTCAGTTATTATGGTCACGGAAGACTGAGGTGTTATTTGTCATTATACAGTACTATAAAATTATTAATACTAACTACCTTCACAAAATTTTAAGTTACATTTGCGTTTAATATTTGCTATGTACAAAAAGAGCTAATGTTATCTGGAGTCTTGCTAGTGTTCTTCCCTCGCTTAGTTGTGCTAATGATCGGGTTCCAAGCAGGTGGTAATTGCCAACCATCATCTCTATTGAAGTTTGGATGTTTCTTTATTTCAATAGACTCGCGTATCATTCTAGGTATCAATCGATTCTCTTTTGCTAGAATTGTAGGTTTGTCAAAACGCATGTGGTGGTTTGGCTTATCGAAGGTGTGTTCACACAAAGCAGATCTTCCAGGACGCCTATTCTTCATATCAGCAATATGTTCTCTAACGCGAGTTGCTACACTACGCCTTTGTTTGGCCGATGTATGAAAGACCACACTCACAGTCTAGTTTATAAACGCCTGCATCTTGTAAAGGGATCTGACATTTGATAGGTCTTAGAAACTGACTTATCTTTTGGTGCGGCTTGAAGTAGGTCTTAATGGAAGCACGCTGTAACACAGTACTAATTTTGTCTGTTACACTCCCTGCAACTCTACCTTTTGTAAAGGGTGTAACAGACAAAATTATTGCCCGAGCATCGTTCAACAAAATGCGCAGAGTACTGTGTTGTCGTAAATTGAACATAAAGCTCCGTGTCAGGCTGCTGTTGTGTTACATTTGGCCAATTGTCTTGTATGGCTGTGAAACGTGGACTTTAAAAGATGACACCACAAAACGCTTACAAGCATTCGAGATGTGGTGCTACCGTCGGATGTTGCGCATTAGTTGGACACAGAGAGTTCGAAATGAGATCGTGCTCCAGCGTGTTCATATGTCCCGGAAATTGATGCCCATCGTGAAAAAGCGCAAAATTGAATACCTTGGGCACGTGTTCAGACACGAAAGATATTCACTGCTCCAACTGATCATGATGGGCAAAGTTGAGGGAAAGAGACGCGCTGGGCGCCGGCGAAAATCATGGCTCCGGAACATACGGGAATGGACCGGCATAACCTCCGTCGAACAACTGTTTC